>CM060247.1:78622096-78637096 GCA_030684275.1 Acipenser oxyrinchus oxyrinchus | reverse complement strand
TCTGTAAAAGTCTATCTTCCTATGGTGCAGTAAATAAACAAGGTGTTATCACAGTTCTTCAAAGGAAACCAAGCAGGTAAATCATGATTTGGAACAACCAGTAACTAGTATCAATTTCAGCTAAGCCTGTAATTTACAGCCTCTCTCAGAAGGTGGGGAGAAAGAGTAACAGGAAGACAGAAAACACTTAAATATATTCTTTAGCATTTACAGTACCTTCCTTGATTGCACTGATTACCAAGTAGACATTAGGATCTGATTGGAAATAAATGGTCTTCTTTATAATTATAGAGACTGTAGCTGATCATAATTACAACTGTTGTTTAACTATTAACAGCAATATCAACATGAACAGCACCTACAATAAATGATCGTCTACTTTCCAGTATAGCGATCTGAAGCATATTATATTTTTTTATTGAGATATAAATACTATATGCATTAATATTCAAGTGCTCCAGATTTCTAACAATTAAACAGTTAGAGAGGCAGTTGTTTATGTGCATGTTAAAACACACATACGTAACATCTCCATAAGATCACCAGGTTCTGCAACTCAACACTGTAACTCTTGCTAAAAAATGTCATAACCCCTTTTCATCACAATTGGATTGTAATAAAAAACTGCAACATTTTACAAAATTTTGTTCCACACCCAGCAGAGGGCGGTAGATGAATATTGGCCGCTGTAGTCGGATATGCCAATGCCATTAAATATAAACTTAAATATAAACATTGGTATATCCCAAGATAACAAGGATATCCTAACCACTTCCCATCACAAGATATATCTAGATATATGATACAGTGACTAACATACATTATATACAAGTGCCTCCACTATTGCTCCGTTGCCGGGGGGGTAGTCATAATTTTAGTTAAATCATTTTAAAAAATGATTATCAGCTACTGTAGGAAAAATATTACGGGTTACTCTCAGGTGTTCCATTGTCAGTAATTACTGAACTTACTGTGCTAACTGACTCCGTTCTACAGATATCTTTGTCTGTTTAAGTGTAAATAGTTTTGAATGGCATTTTCACATATTGTTTGTTTTACTGATGTATCTCATTGCCTTTTCTTAAATGTTAAATGTAATGTAATTTTGGATATACTTTGTATATCTGAGTAGTTTGACCTGATCACAGGAGCAGTTCTCAGCTCTAGCTGTCAGATTGTCCAGACCTTCACCACACACATGTAACAGACTGATCAGCAGAGCGTCGGTATAATTGTAAGAGCCAGAGAGAAAGGTTATTGTATACTGACACAGTGTATTAGCAGAAATTCAAAATAAACTTAATTCACTAGATGATACTGACTCTTTAATCAAAACAGACATCTCCAACTTTGCATCTCCTGAAGTATTAAAAATTGAATTAAATCACAATAATCCTAGTAATTACAATTAGAAGAACTCAGAATTACTAGGGACACCATAAAAAGATAAAAGGACAGTAAAATAAAACTAATATATATATATATAAAAATACATATAAAATATATATAAAACAAGTAGCTTCGAGTTAAGGTGAGAGAAACCAATAAATTAAAAACAAATGAGTTGTAGGGAGATATGCAAATAAAGCATTACAAGAGCCAATCAAATCACGTGAAAGTTGCATATATATATATATATATATATATATATATATATATATATATATATATATATATATATATATATATATATATATATATATATTCCCACTAGTGCAAGGGGCTACCCATCAGCAGAGTGCAATCCTTGTGCAATATTTCTGTTTAGATCTATGCTGGCCATATCAACATATCATCATCACCAAAACCAAATTGCTTCCAAGCGTGTCTACTCCTCCTAGTTGTCACTTTGAGCTCACGAATCCTTAGCATAAACACAACAGCAAACAGACAGCACATTATAACCGTTAGAGGCGTTTTAATCTCTGGGTTATGCTGGGAAAGTTTAGTGCCCTGTAAAATCAATACATTTAATAAAGCTTTCCTGCCCCCCCCTCCTCCTCCTCCTCTTTCTCTCAGACACTCGCAAGCCAGAAACCATAATTTCGATTTGCTTCGACTCTCAGCACTTATTTTTTGTGCCTTGAGCCTTATGATTACCTCCACCACACACACACACACACACACACACACATCTTCTGCCCTCTTGCAATTCCTCCAACACTCATCAAAGGTGCAATGCATTCAGCACTAACACTGCAAACTACAACCAGGTCACAGAGCGGGCAGCTGGAGCCCAGACCACAGAGGCAGGAAAGATCAAACTAATTTGACAAAATGTGTGGCAGGCTAGTGGAAAGGTCAACAATTCTGTAACACTGTCAGGATAAAAAAAAAAAAGCTTTAGATTCCCTTTGTTTGGAGGCTCAGCCACACCCCTGATATCTTTAAGGTCATCTATCACTTTGCTTCCTCTTTTAGGTCTGTGAATTTTAACATCAGCATATAACTAGAAGCACACAAACTTTCATTTTGACTCATGCTTATTTTACAAGCAAGTTTTATTGACTGTCAAGTCACATGATTGTTGGGCGGATGATTGGGTTCCCTTCACTTCATTGCAGAAAATTACTGTAGCTTCAGAATATAACACGCACCCATATACAT
Source organism: Acipenser oxyrinchus oxyrinchus (assembly GCA_030684275.1). NCBI lineage: Eukaryota > Metazoa > Chordata > Actinopteri > Acipenseriformes > Acipenseridae > Acipenser > Acipenser oxyrinchus. The sequence continues at coordinate 78,634,489 of CM060247.1, read as the reverse complement.
ATAATTGAGGATGATACGTGGAATGCATCAGAGCGTGATATCTGGGATTTGTTTTCCACATTCTGTGCAGTTTCCATCCACACGCAGGAAACACAGAAACGCGTACATATGTCACGTTCAAACGTGTTGCCAATGCACAGCACAGCTAAGATGAAAGCAATACAATATAAGAAGCTACTGAAACATGCGTGAAAGCTGTAGCTACAGGAACAGAATATTTAGTCAATGAGACCATATAAGAAATGGTGCAATCAATGACAGAGAACAAATGTATTGTTGTGTGATGTTTTAGTTTTGTGAATAGTATTATTTAAGATGTCCCATGTATTATAATAGGAAGATGCTAAATTAGCATGCATCAAATAAAACATAATTTACAGTATTGAATTTTTGCACGGCAGGCTTTAAATAAAATGCAGTATGTAGCAAAAGTATGTAGGACTTATGTAAAATGCTAAGCGTAATTAAAACATACTAGCATTGCAATGGTTTAGCAGCGTATAACCTGAATGCTCACATTTACAAGAAGATTTCCTAGCTCACCAGTCAAATAAATATCTTTGGGACAGTTAACTGCTGGAAGACAGCTCTTTTTCATTTCTTTTTTGGTTTTGTATATCTGTATGGTCATACTGTAGGACAGACCTGTTAAAGAGGTTTATGAAAATAAAGTTTATACAGTCATTTAAATCCAATGGTTTCTTGACTATATTTCTATACTTCACTGCGCACAGACTAGCCAGTAAGGAAGTAATTGAATCTTCCCTGCGTCTAAAAGTATTAAGTACAGTGTCATGCTGAATTTTGCATTTTAATACCGAAAGTTCACATTTTAAAAATGCATTAATAATAGTGTAAGTAATCACACAGACAAAATGCAATGAACCGCTGACATGTGTGCATATCTCAAAATAATGCCAATAGTGCTTAATGCAGCATGCAAATAGCGTTTGGTACCTTGTGGCGAGTACCACATAATGTGGAACCATAAATGTTCCACCTGCTGTTTTTAATTTGAAGAGCAGTATGCCTGGCCAGGCAAAACACATTCTGAATGGATAAAAAAAATAAATACATATATATATATATATATATATATATATATATATATATATATATATATATATATATATATATATATAAATCAAATTATTTAAGCCAATTTTCCTGTTTATTATGTTTTTTTGTGTGTTAAGTTTGTTTTTAGGTGTGTATCCCTTGAAAAAAAAAAATAAGATCCTGTTTCTTAATTAGTTGATGCGCAGTCATTTTGAAAACAGGATATAATTTCCGGTAAGGGATTTGGCCGGGGAGAGGAAACAGGTGAAAACGGAAGAAGAGCATATGTGAGAGGGTGCAAGTTGTGGATTTGTTGTTTTTCATTGATTTATAGCTATTGAATGTTTGAAATACATTTGTTAAATCGGGTTCTTAGAAAAAGAAAAACGCCAATCACTAGAATAAAATGGTTAAATTATACTTGAATGTGTGTGTGACCCGGATGGCTTGTGGTGACGTCAGACCATATGCACACAGAATGGTGAGTGAATGTGCTGTTGCGCCGGTTTATTGCAAAATAAAAGTTTTAAACAGAAAACAAAACACTGAACAAACAAAACGGCATGTTGGCCAAAATCAAATATACAGACAAACAAACAGTGGACGAACCCAAACAAGTATCGTGCGGGTCCTCTCGCACGAGTAGCAATTGTTATATTTTAGATTTTAAATTCTTTCTCCTCTCTCTCTCTCTCTCTCCCATTCTCCACTGTGAATACCCAACCCAGAGTGAGTGATTCATGCCTCTATATATATATATACAGCTGTGCCGGGATTCAATTGCTAATTAATCATTTACTTGAAATCCCGTCACATGAACTAATTTGTGCAATCCTCGTGCTCACAAACTATTACATATTTCATCTGCACATGAAGTGATTGTGCAATCCCCATGCCTAAATACAACTATACATTTTAAATCACCCATGCTACATAACTTAATGTATACCTTGTGCACCAATATATACGCACCAACAAGACACATTTTTAGCCTTTTTAGAGACATCCATTTTCTTGTTTACAGCATGTAGTATTTTAATTTCCCACTTCGACTGCATATAATGACATGACATAATCACTGCACAGCACTGTGTGCATGGCGAATATTACATGCAGGTACAGTTTTGTTAATGTTTTTTTTTTTTGTATGAAATACAAATAACTATGAAATTATTTTTATTTCTTAAGAATATTGTAAAAATCAGTAGTTTTAATTATTTTTGATTCAAAGCTTCATCCGGTGTGCATAGCTCTTAACATGCAAGCCCATGACCATTGACGTGTTTGATTTGGCAGTGTATGTTGCAGAACTGCGCTTACACTCTGACTTAAGACTGTGTTTGTTAACATTTCTGTATTTAGCTAAATCTGGACTTTTTTGTTAAATCCTGGAAAAAATACGCAATTTACATTAATACAGGACACTTATCGGCACTGCTCACTGCAGTTTCACTGACACACTCGCCACTTCAAACATAATTTCTCGGTTCAACAAGTCCTACCTAGAGTAATTGTCAACGGCTCATTTGAAAGGTAAGAACTTGGCCTAATTAGCAGTCATTTATGTATTTATTTAAAATGTTCTATCTTTTCTTTTTTTTTTTTTTTTTTAACAGAACTGCTTTAGTCGCGCCCCCTTAGTGACACTCCACGCCCCAGGGGTGTGCGGCCCCAAGTTTGTGCACCACTGCTTTAGAGGTACATGTAAAATGTTCATGAATGTTGAATGAAGATTTAATGCCTCTAATCTCTGTTTCAGAATGAAAGGCACATATTCATGTAATATACCACAATGTAATACCTGTAAATATATAAATAACTTGGGTATTTAGAATAAATAGAGTAAACATGTTAATGTGTGCAATTGTTTATGTTACATTTAGCATAATTGTAACTGTAATTATAACTGAACAAAATCTAACTGTAATTGCTATTTTAAGTAAACAAATCTGCTGTAATTGTAATTAGAATTGTAACTGACCCCAAGTCTGCTCCAGGGCAGGCTCAAGACATGCTAATGAGGCAACATGGGGAAGCTCACAGGTTTATTTACAATGTTTAAATGAATCACTTCTCTTTTCTTCCATTTTGAATCATTCTTTGTATACTTTGGATTCTGTTCATCAGTTTCTCACATATTAAAAGGGGTACTTTTTCTCCCTGCCAACATATTTTTTTTTTTTGTATTGTGTCAAAAAGCAGTAAAATCTGTGGCTTTGTGACAGACGCCCCCCGGGACTGTAAAGGCCCTAATACTGTAGGCTCCTTGCGTGCTAGCCCTTCATAACACCTGATTTAGAGCAGATTAAATAAAGGTGTAAACAGCTGTCCAGCAGCAGGAACAATGAGACACAAAAGAAGATTTTCTTCAGATTACCTCCACTGATTATCCAACTTTATCTCAGATGAATCTGTCCAACTCGGAAAAATGACAGTTCTACCATCAACCCCTACTGTGATTTAAACAAGTCGACCATCTCTGTGTGCACTGCAGGTAGACTTTCAAGAGGGAATGATAAGTGACTGTTGAGGATTGCTGATGCCATAAAACTAATTTTGTATATATAGTGGTTCTGATTACTTACTGTAAAGAAATAATAAATCCCTCATCCTAAATCGCTCATGGGAATGTGACTGAAGCCTTAAGGTAATTATTTAATGGGTAATTAAGGCTCCAGCCACAGAATAAAAGACCCACTCTGAGCTCAGAGCGGTGGAGAGTTTAAAAGAGTTGCGAGGAGAGTTAACAAAAATAAGAACGAATGCTAAACAGCCAGTGAACAAGGTGCTCATTTCTATAAAATTATAGTTTTTTGTTTGTCTCACTTTAGCCCGTGTGCCCTTTTGTTTCTTGTGTGTTTTTGTTAAAACAGTTTATTTTTGTTATTTAATAAATATACTGCTTCAGGAGTGTCAGCCCTGTATCGTTTGTTTGTGCTGCTTCCTGAACCTGACCTCACCACCCACACGCACCACTCTAGCCATCCATGACAATGCCCCACTTTTAGTGGGCAAAACATCAAATCTAACACTTTCATGTAGAGCTAAGACTATGTTGTGATGATTAAGAGCCATTTTAGAATTTGTTGCAAATTTCCAACTCCAAAAAGGAACAAACAATTTGATTTTTCTCACAGTTTTGTCATGTCGAATCAGTGTCATTCTGGTTGCCTACTGTGCCCTACACCCTACTGACAATGTGATGCCAGGATTTTCTATATTTTGTGTCCATTATTTATGACCAGATACTGCAACAATTAACAATAAACACAGCTGTTTGTTAAGCTGAATAAAGGAAAACAATAATGAAGAACCCAACCAAAATTATAAGAAAATGGCATTTAAACCAAACTTCACAACCACAAGAGACCAGAGGAAGAAAGCAATCTCTGTTTAATGGAATTTACTGTAATGATCTACACTGACTTGATCAATAATCAGCATGACAGATTAAGTTGCTGAAACTTAATTGCAGCACTGCTATCAATTAAATAATAATAAACACACAAAACGAGGTGCCTTTTACTACAAACCTTTGGGGCAACAAAAACCAGCACTTCCATGTAACATAGCAAAAATAAGCAGACGGTGAAAATGCTGTCAGTCTGGATGATTCTTTCAACAACTCTTGTTGGGGGAAAAAAACCAACATTAAATTACCTAACAAAGATTTTGCACTAAATTGAAGTCATTGCTCAATGCCATGTACAAAGACTTAAATGATTTCTCATGAATGCTAAAATTAAAAAGAAAAAGAAAAGAAAAAAAGTAGAATCCTTTCCAGACAGACAGTCTTAAAGGTATTTAATCATCTTTTTTATAATCCTTTTCCTAGTCCCTTGTCAGTGGTATTTGGGGATACCATGTAATCTAAGGGGTGTTGCTTTCTAGGGTAATTGTTTAAAAGAGCCACTACCTTTCCAGCTGTAGCTGCAATCACTGTACAATAGGGATCATAGAGAATTCCCCAACGAGATGGCTAGCATGCATTTTTCATAAAGAGATTATCCCCCAGCTTGCTCAGCTCATTCAGATTTTTTTTTTTTTTTTTTTAAATATAATTGTTTCCGAGTTGGCCGCATAACAATCACAAATGTCCCACAGATAGATACATTAAAAAGGACAAAGCACTCTACTGTGAAACCTATAAAACCAGGTTATGAGGCATAATGCAATTTCCACATACTTACATATATATGGAGGAACAAAATTACTGCAAAACAAAAGTACTGCATTGTACATCATAATGTGTGGTCCAGGGTGTACATAACTGATTATGTGGATGTACAGTATTCTATTTATAAAACATAAAATTACAGTACTAATTTGCATAGATAAAACCATAGTACTGGGGATGACTACAATACTTATTGTACAGTACATATGTACATTTAGGTGGATTATGTGCAAAGTATGTGCCAGCTTACAATTACTTCTGCTTTTATTTTTTAAACTTTATACTGTTGCAGTTATGCCTGCTTATACTTTGCATTTTGTTGTGAAACAATTTAATACAGGGTTGTGCCATTATTAGATTTACATCCACCGTGTTTTAAATATTAAACAGAGTAACTATGGAGGATCCCGAGTGGTGCATCCAGTAAAAGCGCTCCACGTGCAGTGCAGGATGCGCTCTATAGCCTGGAGAGTGAAGGTTCGAATTCAGGCTATGTCACAGTCGACCGTGACCGGGGGTTCTTAGGTGGCGGCACTCAATTGGCCGCGCCACCGGGTAGGGAGGGCTTAGGTCGGCAGGGGAATCCACGGTTCACCATGCACCAGCGACCCCTGTGGCCGATAGGGCGCCTGTGGTTCTGCAGTGGAGCTGTCAGATCTGTATCGTCTTCCAGCACTATAGGTCTGGTGGCCTCGCTGTGGATCCGCAGTGCGAAAAATGGCGGATTGGCAAGAGCACGTTTCAGAGGACGCGTGTTCCAGCCACCGTTTCTCGAGTCGACGGGGAGAGGGTTGCGAGCAGTGAGCCGAGGATACAGATAACAATTAGGCATACAAAACTGGGGAGAAAAACCGGGGTATAAAATTGGCGACGACTAAATAACAAAATAAAAAAACACAGAGTAACTACATCTTTTCATTGTGTTGATACTGAGACGTCATTGGAAGGGAGGCACACAAACTAAATACAGTACAAGATATGCATGCTTGAAAAATCTTTTGATAAAAACCTAAACACAAGCTGAAAAAAGTACATTTTTGTACCCCTTACATACCTGCTCTTAAAAGCAAAGGACAAAACACATTCCTTTGGTGTGCTACAATCTTGGGTTATATATTGTATCACCGTGGACTCCTGGCTGTACACATTTAGAAATATTTTTTTGAAAACACAGCAAAACAAAAAAAAAAAAAAAAAAAAATCTGGAGGAAAGGACAAAAATATAAAAGGGATCAAGGGTCTTACTTTATCCGAAGCCTCGGAGGCCAGCAGATTGGTAGCGAAGGTCTGGAGTTTGTGATGAGCCACGTTCTTCAAGGCAGCCAAACTGCGGCGGGTCATGGCCTGTTTAAGGTTGACAGCGGGGTGGCTGAGCGAATCTACAGCTGCTGGAACAGCCTCATCACAGGCATTAAGGATCTCCACCGCAGTGATCCCCATTACACAGCGATCCAGCGCACCTGCAGAGAACAAAATCATTTAGAAACATATCCTAAAACTTTTTTTTTTTAATCCCTATTTTGGAGCCTAGTCTCCTTTAGTTGACATTGTTGCATCACAGAGTCAGGTATTGGATTTGAAAAAGTTCTAAACAGATTTCAACCACAATACTGTTTGTCATTTTATTTTTAGTTTTTTTTTTTAGATTTGTATTATTTCTTTTTAAATTCTGATTCCACATTCTGGCCACTCTGAAACTTCAAGGGTGTAAGTGTAACAGTAAACCAATTGATTCGATAGCACAGCCTGAGCCCTGCACATGTGTCATATTACTGGTACCAGTGTCATTTCCTAGGATTTACTAGGAAATGACACTAGGATTTAGTCTGGTTATACACCAGAGACACAACTACCAGAGACACATCTTAAGCCACGACAAATAATCCTGCACAGCTCAGTGTTTTTTATTTTTTTTTATTTTAGGACTTGGTTTAAGAATGATTTGGCATTTTGTTGTTTGTTTATTAAAAGACGTCAATTTACAGAAAAGCTGAGACCACCAAAATAACTGACCAAATACTGAATTGCAAAAAAGAGAATGAGCCTATGAAAATAAAATGAGAATATTTTGTATTGTACTTTGGATGATTAAATATCCTTGTTGGAGGCAGCTCCCCTTTAACATTCTATCAATTGCGTTGTAGTACAAAAAAGCTTTTGGGCTGTGAACATAAAAAACTGGCTTCAAGAAAAAAGTAAACCTGTTACCTTTCATTTACTTTCTAAGGAATTTTATGCTTCCGTAACAAATAAAGATGGAGAGCAGTACAGCATTTCCAGCTTCATCAGTCTGCGAGCCGGTATCAATCGCTTTTTGAATGATCCGCCGTACAGCAGAAAAGTTAATTTAGCAAAAGATGCTGCATTTAACACAACAATGTTTTCGTAGCAGTAATTAAAAAACTGAGACAAAGTGGAAATGACAAAGCAACACACTATCCCCCAATAACACCTGCAGACCTGGAGAAGCTAAAAAAAAAATTGTGTTAGACTTATTTATGTAATTTACAAAGTTATATATGGCCATTAATGAATTAGTACAATAGGTTAATGTAATTGATATACAGAAATGTACTTAACATTTTAATAGATACATGCTATATTTACAATTAAACGTATGTTAATATATAAAAATAAACATGTTTAACAAATTTTGTTTACATTACACTGGAACTATTTTTTTGTGCGTAGTGATATTTACTGTTATTGAACATATTTTTTGTGTTAATTAAAAAAGTAAATAAATAAGTAATTTTAAATTTGATTTATAACAGTATTAATGCACTCCAGGAGGTGGGTTAACAAGACAGAACCGCTTTGCATCGGGCCTTATAACGCCCTAAGTATGCGGTTATCTCATGTTAACCCCCTGTCGAACCTCAATGCTTTATTAGGAATTAATTATGCACACCAGAAATCTTCTGTTTATCATAACACTCTTAAGTTTATAAAAAAACACTTCCAAAAATCCAGCAAAAACTATAATGGAGAATGCAGACAAAAAAACCTAGTGTCACTGGAGTGTCTTAACTGTTATAGAGGAAGGCTATGTTAACTTAATTCACAAGCAAAGTATTTTTTTCTGATTTGACACTGCTGTAAAGATTGATATAAAGCAGAATATGGTTCAATACGTCTACCAGTAACAAGCAATCGTTTCTTTAGAGTTTAGTAGCAATTTGATTTTACTTTCACAAAAAACTTGCAGATAAATGTTGGTCTTCATAAAGGACAATTATAACAAAGGAAACAACATTAGGCAGTCCAATTTAAGAAAATTAAGATAGTAATAAAAACACAGGAGTCATCTTGTAAGACCTTTGGGACAACAGTGAACATATATCTATAAAACAGGCATGTTTTAGTGTAATTCTTTCCCATGTGACTTCTCTGCTCCCCAGCCAGGGATGAGACATTTGGATAGTAAAAATCCTACTAAAAGTTTCCTTAATCAGCTCTCTGGGGCTGTAACCTACTCAGCAATATGTCTTTAAAACTGGGTTTAACAGCTTGTATAAACAAGCTAATGCATCTAATGTAGTTATTAAAATACTGACATCAAACATCAGTCTTATTCAAGAGAAAATATCTCAGAGGTTTATGGCTCCTGTTTGCCATTGTGCTGTAGCTGGAACACAAAGCATGGTAAATAAAATCTGAACACAGCAAAAGCATGGAAAACACAGCACATAAATCATTTACCAGGTTGTTAAAACACGAGTATGAGAAAGAGCTATATGGTATCATAATAAATAAATGAAAAAATAGAGCATAGTGAATAAAACAGATTTTTTACAATGTGTTCATTTTAGTTCAACAACAAAATTACTGTTAATGTGACACAATTAATTTAAATAAAAAGTAACACATGAGGATCTAATATCACTACAAACAATAATTAATATAAATATGAATAAGTATGTATACATTTGAGTTTTAATATACACTGTCAAACAAAAGAATGATGAAATATCTATAAATGAATGTACTGTATAAGAATTATAACAGAAACATACTATACAATAAGAATTGTAATAGAATCATACTGGGGTAAGAAGTAAATGTGTGCCACTCTCTGGAAAAGGAACGTCTTTGTGGTAGTAAATATAAATAGGAAGCATTTTACTGGTGCTTGCATATAACTAGAAGGAACATATTAGAATTCCTCATCAGAGTAAGGGTCAGCACTTGTACACGTTTGCCTTTTCATTAACGTTTAGGCAATTGTCTATACTATAGTATGGACTATTTATTGGGTGATTCAATACTTAATCTACAAAAGTATCCCACCCTGAACTTCTCTGATTTCAACCAAAATCATTTTGGCCATAGTGGACTGTACACTGGGCCATCTTTTTGCTCCACATCTTAATTTTTCTTATGGCCCAATAAAAGGGGTACCCTATTACCCTTTTAGCCAATGAAAATTGAGAAAATGTTAGGCATATAGAACACAATGTTCCAAGAAAACCTCGAGCCATGAAACTTACCATACTTTTAGAACTGTGCCTCTCTATTATTTAAACATGTTTTTGGAAACAAAATAGTTTTGAAATTTCATCCTGTAACTATTCCATAACTATTTGAGCCATCATTAGGTTTAATAGCGTACTAATTTTCAGTTTCAACATGCATTTACAGGTGAAACATTTCAGTTAGTCCAAGTTCAATATTATTTCAATATTAGTTCTTACATACCAGTATCCATCTGCCAGACATAAACTGATCCATCTGAACAGCCCACCACCAGGTAGTCATCCGAGGGCCTCCACTTTATCACTTGAATTGGGAAAAGATGGCGAGACGCGAGCATGATGCACTTCCTCTCACGCAGACTCAGGAGTCCCACCGACTGATCACTGGCCACGGAACAGACACAGTGCTGAACCCGTGTCTGCAGCAAAATAAAAATAAAAGTTAAATTAAAAAAGTAAACTTTGTTGCTCACACCTGTCTGGAAATTACTTTTGTTCTTACCAGAGAAGCCTACACTATTTTGAGGGTCTGAAATCGTTTGTAAGATAAATTCACTACAGGGTGAATTTTTGTTAATACCAGTTTTTGCTTATTGACATAAGCCACTTCACATAGGTCTTCACATCAAGAAATTTAACATTGAATAGAACATTTCAATAAACTTCAAAGGTATCCCTCACATTTTTTACCTTTTCAATGACCGTAATGTAATACATTATTGTTAGAAACAGAGCCAAAGATTACTGTGAATAAATACACATCAAAACTTTGTTGTACACTTTACTGGCAAAGAAAGGCAAAAGACAGCTCTGCCTCTGTGTATATTAATTTAATTGGCCCCAGTTTTGCATATTGCAATTTAATAATGACACCATTCATCCAGACTATCAGAAGCAAGTGTCAAGAAACAAATCAGTTTACTTGATTCAACCACAAGAGAAATCCCTTTCTGAAACCTGAAAATTATCTCTGAAAACACCTTCATGTCAATTCAGGTTGCTGGTGTGTGACGCATTGATTCATGAGTCCTTCATTTTCAATTTATTGGTGAATTTATTCCAAAATACTGCTTAACATTCTGGGCAATATACAGACAAGTTCACTTCATTACCAGTTGTAGTTCTGTTATATTATATAAAAGCAGAAAAATGCAAAAGGACATGAAAACCATTCAACAGAAACTAAAAAGATGAACCTGATCAAGTAAAAAGAGATTTAACAAAGCAAATGCAAGGGTAAAAGGTAAAGGCTTGGTAACTGGTCTCAGTTTCAATTATGCAGACAAGCAATAAGTGCTATATTATACCACAAAAATACAATACCACTACTAAGCATGTGATTCTTGCCAGTCCACTGTGTTTTATGTACAATACACCGGTAAGTATCAAACCAGTGGATTTTGTACAGGCAGTAATAGCAATTCTACAATACATTATCAATGTACTGTATTTGTCATTGACTTCTGATAGAGAGACATCCTCATAAGACCTTAATATGTTAAAAATATATACATTATAATACCAGCAGATAAAGGTTCTGAAGTGGTAGTAATGAACAAAGTTGATTATATGAAAGCAGTAGGGACTGAACTGCAAAATATACATACATATGAAGAAGTACAAACTAATAACATTAATATCATAATAAAATAAGTGAGAGTTTTAGATGATAGGTTGTATAAAAATGGATTTATATCAAAAGAATTATCAAATGTCATGCTCCCTCAAAATCCAAGAACAGGTTTGGTTACAGGTAACCCAAATATGCACAAAGATAAACACCCAATGCAAATGATTGTAAGCACAATTGATAACCCAACATACAGGTAGTGGACAAAAAAAATGGAAACACCTGGGTAAATAAGGGACACCAAGTATATTGAAAGCAAGGGCTTCCACACAGGTGTGGCCCATGCGTTAATTAAGCAAATAACATCCCAGTATGCTTAGGGTCATGTATAAAAATGCTGGACAGGCCTGGTTGCCTATAATTATGGCTAGCATGGCTGCAAGAGGGAACCTCAGTGACTTTGAAAGAGGGGTGATTGTTGGGGCACGTTTGGCAGGAGCTTCAGTGACCAAGACAGCTCAACTTGCTGATGTTTCACGAGCAACGGTGTCTAAGGTGATGTCAGCATGAAACTCCGAGGGAAAGACATCATCAGCAAAGGGCAACAGTGGGCGGAAGCGCATCCTCCAGGATCGTGATATCCGTGCATTAATTCAAAGTGCAAGGCAAAACAGGCGAGCAACTGCAGATCAATTGACTGCAAATTTCAACCTGGGGCACGAGCAGCCAGTTTCATCAAAAACGGTTCCGCGAGAACTCCACAGAGCAGGACACTATAGTGGCTAAACGCCCTATTAAGTGACTACATTAGTGTTTCCATTTTTTTGTCCACTACATGTTCGTTATTGCAGAAATAGCTGAGAGGTAGTTGCAGCCACATGTTGAAAGTTTACCTAGCTATGTTAAAGATACAACACATTTCCTGAATAGGATTAGCAGAATAAAAAATAAACTTCCAGAGAATACTATTTTATTTTGCATGGATGTAAAATCCCTGTATCCCAGTGTTCCTAGGAATGAAACTTTAGAGGCATGTAAAGAGGCCCTGGATAACAGAAAAGAGAAGAACATAATACCTACAGAAGAGGTATTAAATATGATCAAGATAGTTT
>CM060247.1:78564683-78621596 GCA_030684275.1 Acipenser oxyrinchus oxyrinchus | reverse complement strand
GGCAGCCCCAGCGAACGGAGGAAGCTTGTAGTCAACGAGGTGCAAAAGCAGGAGGAGAGGATGAGGTGTATAAAGGCCATTTCCCAGGGCAAGCAGGGAGAATGGATGAGATGGGAGAGTGTGGAACAACGCAAGATTGGCTGGCAAGACCTATGGTCAATGGAACAGAGCAGGATCAGTTTCCTTATAAGGTCAACATATGATGTTCTCCCATCACCACAGAACCTAAACCTCTGGGTAGGAGAGGATCCCTCATGTCCTTTGTGTTCATCACCTGCAACATTAAGGCACATTTTGACAGGATGTAAGGTGGCTCTTAGCCAAGGACGGTTTACTTGGCGCCATGACCAGGTGCTGCGATGTTTGGCCTTAGCATTGGAAGACAAGCGTAACATGACCAATAAGTTGCCACCTGTTCCATCAAAACATTACACACAAAAGACAACATTTCTCCGCCCAGGAGAGCAACCACCAAGAAAAGGTGTTAAAACCAATCCTCGCCCAGGACAACTGGAAGCTGCTAGAGACTGGAAAATGCTGGCAGATGTTGGTCAGCGGCTTATTTTTCCACCTGAAATTGCCACCACAAACCTTCGACCAGATATTGTCCTGTGGTCTGGATCAGCACGCCTTGTTCACCTGGTAGAGTTAACAGTGCCATGGGAGGATGCTGTAGATGAGGCGTATGAGAGGAAGAAACTGCGGTATGCTCAACTAGCCACTGAAGCGGAACAGCGAGGATGGAGAGTCTGGGTTTACCCAGTGGAAGTGGGATGTCGAGGATTTGTGGCACACTCTACAACCCGGTTTCTCAGAGATGTCGGATTCAATGGCCAAGAGTTGCGTCGCACAGTGAAGAACTTATCTGAAGCAGCAGAGAGGAGCAGCAACTGGCTGTGGTTGAGACGGAAAGATTCTGGCTGGGGATCTCAAGCACAATAGAAAGAAAGAAAGGCTGATGTACAGGTAAGTAAGCTGGGCTGAGTTGAGTGGGGGACGGAGGGGGTGATGCTGGGACGCCAGAATCACCGTCGAGCCCTCTTGAGGTGTCGTGGGCTAGTCGACGAAACACCGAGGATGGAAGGTGCCCACTTGAAGACCCCAGAGATGTACCCTACTTAGCTCAATCCAGACGGTTGTCATGCTGATGCGCTGGGGAGACCGCACTATGGTTGATCCCCGAGCCAGCATCGTAGCCGCTGTGTGTGCTGATGCGCTAGGGAGGCAAAATAAGCTGATCCCTGGAGCCAGCATTACACTTCAGCCATCAACACCAGACAGAAGGATATCTACATCATCATATGGAAGGAAGCGCAAATGGATGGAGACACATATGGATCACATTAGTTTACTGTGAAGCTACGCCTTAGTTGGTGCTTATCTTGGCGAGAGCCAAGTTCAAATCAGCATGAAGTTTTAACATCTTCTCTCATGTAATGGAAATCATGAAGATCTGGATACGTCCAGTGACTGCTGTGAATAGTGCAGCTGGCAACAAGGGAAAGACCTTGTGACAGCCTGGAGAGACAGCTGACTGGAGGAAAGAGACCCCATTGGGGCTGGCAGGGTTAGCTACCCTTGTCGGCAGTATCCAGCTCTGTGTTTACAGGATGCTGGAGACACCCGCCCAAGGCTTCAAAGAAATTAAAGAGGAAAATACCCCTAGAGTCTGCGAGAGCGGGGCGAAGATGACTCAACGTTGGACAACACGGTTAAGGACTTAGGAACGGAAACGGATATGAGTATGGAGAGTACTTCACAAAAGACTAGTTCAAGATCTGCAGTTAGCAAAGACATGGAACTCCAGGTTTGTGTCTGCGGCTGGAGCAAGGCGACAACGGTCAGGGGTTTGAAGATTCATCAAGGGAGAATGAAATGCTTGAGGGAGAAGGGACAAGGGCCTCGCATTGATCAGTACTTCTTACGAAGTCAGTCAAGTCAGTCGAATGAAATCCAGCGACAGGAAGCAAACCACAGTTCGCAGGATATCAGCACCCCTGTCATAGATGTGAGGAGGACTTGCATGGACACAGTTAGTGATGAACCTAATGATCCTTGTGAACCCGGTCAGACAAACCAGCGTAAGAGAGAAAAGAACCTCAACGGGCACAAGCCTGGAGTTAAATGGCCAAGAGCTTGTGAGAAAACTGCATGGGACACAGTAAACACAGATCTCTGCTTTGCATTGGAAAGGTTAAGTGGAACAGTTGAAAAGAAACTGGATAAATTTGGGGACATCATCTACGATATGGAAGCGAGAGGTTTGGAGTTGAAAAAGGAAGGAAAAAGTACAAACTATTCCTGGAAAGTCTAGACGGCAGCAGGAGATTGAACGCTTAGTTAGAGAAAGGAGACAGCTGAGGAAGCAATGGAGAAGAGCAGAAGAAAGTCAGAAGGAGGGACTCAATCTCTTACAAAGGGTCATAAAAGATAAGCTTGCAACATTGCGCAGAGCTGAGCCCACGGAAACGCTACAAAAAGAAGGAGCGCGAGAACTAACTTTTATAAAGACCCATTCAAATTTGTAAAGAAGTTATTCACCAGTGAGAAGAATGGCGCACTAAAAGCATCTAAGTTTGAGCTGGAGAGATATTTGGAGGAAACGCATACAGATTCAAAAAGGCAGGAGCCTATGTCAATTCCTTCAGACATCCCACCTATCAATCCACCAGAATACCAAATGGAGGACTGTGCACCTAAGTGGAAAGAAGTAGAGCAAGCTGTGAAAAAGCAAGGGCTTCATCATCTCCAGGGCCTAATGGAGTTCCGTACAGAGTGTACAAGAGTGCTTCAGGAGTTCTACGAATCCTGTGGAAACTGATGAAAGTAGCATGGGAAAAACAGGTTGTACCAAGAGCATGGCGCCGAGCAGGTGGAGTCTTTATACCTAAAGAAAAAGATTCTAGCAGCATCAGTCAGTTTCGCCCTATTTCCCTATTAAACGTAGAAGGCAAGATTTTCTTCAGCATTATTGCTCAGAGATTGTCAACTTACCTATTAAAGAACTGCTTCATTGACACTTCAATACAAAAAGCGGGCATTCCAGGTTTCCCAGGATGCTTAGAACACATCAATGTAATCTGGCAACAAATTCAATCAGCTAAAAAGGAGAGGAAGGAGCTCCATGTGACATTCCTGGATTTGGCTAATGCATATGGTTCAGTGCCACATGAACTTCTTTGGGCAGCATTTGATTTTTTCAGTGTACCAATGACAATAACAAATCTAGTGAAAGCCTACTTTGGAGATTTGCAATTTAGTTTTTCAACTTCAGAATTCAGCACTACATGGCAATGCCTAGAAGTTGGAATAATGGCAGGATGCACCATTTCTCCACTGGCTTTTACCATGGCAATGGAAGTAATCATTAGGGCATCAAAATGGGTAGTGGGAGGAGAGCGCTTGGCTTCTGGAATACGACTACCACCAATTCGAGCATACATGGATGACATGACAACCATGACTACAACAGTAGCCTGCACTAATCGGTTATTGGGCAAATTAACCAATAACATTGAATGGGCACGAATGCAATTCAAGCCCACTAAATCAAGGAGCATCTCTATAATTAAAGGTAAAGTAGTAGATAAAACGTTCTTCATTAATGGTGAGGCAATACCAACAGTGTCTGAGAAGCCAGTGAAGAGCCTTGGGAGATGGTACGACGGGATCTAAAGGACACAGTTCGTGTGGGAGAAGTTAGACAACAAGCTGTGGAAGGGTTGAAGAGCATAGACAGCAGCGCTTTACCAGGCAAACTAAAACTCTGGTGCTTTCAGTTTGGCCTACTGCCAAGGTTGCTGTGGCCACTGACTGTGTACGAGGTTTCTTTGACAACAGTAGAGAAGCTGGAAGCTTTAATCAGTTCACACATCAGGAAATGGTTGGGAGTTCCACGCTGCCTCAGCAGAGTGGGACTTTATGGTAAAGGAATACTGCAGCTACCTGTCTCCGCTCTAACCGAGGAGTTTAAGTGCGCCAAGGTCCGACTGGAAATGACATTAGTAGAGTCACGCGACAAATGCGTAAGGGAGGCAGCACCTGTGTTGAAAACTGGAAGAAAGTGGGTGGCAAAGAAAGCTGTGGAGGATGCAAAGGCTGCCCTTCGAATTGGTGATATCATGGGGCAAGTTCAGCATGGAAGAGGGGGTCTTGGTCTCAGTTCAGCTCCTCCTACATGGCACAAGGCAGCCCCAGCGCAACGGAGGAAGCTTGTAGTCAACGAGGTGCAAAAGCAGGAGGAGAGGATGAGGTGTATAAAGGCCATTTCCCAGGGCAAGCAGGGAGAATGGATGAGATGGGAGAGTGTGGAACAACGCAAGATTGGCTGGCAAGACCTATGGTCAATGGAACAGAGCAGGATCAGTTTCCTTATAAGGTCAACATATGATGTTCTCCCATCACCACAGAACCTAAACCTCTGGGTAGGAGAGGATCCCTCATGTCCTTTGTGTTCATCACCTGCAACATTAAGGCACATTTTGACAGGATGTAAGGTGGCTCTTAGCCAAGGACGGTTTACTTGGCGCCATGACCAGGTGCTGCGATGTTTGGCCTTAGCATTGGAAGACAAGCGTAACATGACCAATAAGTTGCCACCTGTTCCATCAAAACATTACACACAAAAGACAACATTTCTCCGCCCAGGAGAGCAACCACCAAGAAAAGGTGTTAAAACCAATCCTCGCCCAGGACAACTGGAAGCTGCTAGAGACTGGAAAATGCTGGCAGATGTTGGTCAGCGGCTTATTTTTCCACCTGAAATTGCCACCACAAACCTTCGACCAGATATTGTCCTGTGGTCTGGATCAGCACGCCTTGTTCACCTGGTAGAGTTAACAGTGCCATGGGAGGATGCTGTAGATGAGGCGTATGAGAGGAAGAAACTGCGGTATGCTCAACTAGCCACTGAAGCGGAACAGCGAGGATGGAGAGTCTGGGTTTACCCAGTGGAAGTGGGATGTCGAGGATTTGTGGCACACTCTACAACCCGGTTTCTCAGAGATGTCGGATTCAATGGCCAAGAGTTGCGTCGCACAGTGAAGAACTTATCTGAAGCAGCAGAGAGGAGCAGCAACTGGCTGTGGTTGAGACGGAAAGATTCTGGCTGGGGATCTCAAGCACAATAGAAAGAAAGAAAGGCTGATGTACAGGTAAGTAAGCTGGGCTGAGTTGAGTGGGGACGGAGGGGGTGATGCTGGGACGCCAGAATCACCGCCGAGCCCTCTTGAGGTGTCGTGGGCTAGTCGACGAAACACCGAGGATGGAAGGTGCCCACTTGAAGACCCCAGAGATGTACCCTACTTAGCTCAATCCAGACGGTTGTCATGCTGATGCGCTGGGGAGACCGCACTATGGTTGATCCCCGAGCCAGCATCGCAGCCGCTGTGTGTGCTGATGCGCTTAGGGAGGCAAAATAAGCTGATCCCTGGAGCCAGCATTACACTTCAGCCATCAACACCAGACAGAAGGATATCTACATCATCATATGGAAGGAAGCGCAAATGGATGGAGACACATATGGATCACATTAGTTTACTGTGAAGCTACGTCTTAGTTGGTGCTTATCTTGGCGAGAGCCAAGTTCAAATCAGCATGAAGTTTTAACATCTTCTCTCATGTAATGGAAATCATAGCAAATAGTTATTTTACATTTAAAAATAAATGTTTTAAGCAGAATGGTGGCACAGCAACAGGCTCAAAGTTAGGCATGCATTTTGCAAGCACATATATGGGTAAATGGGAGGATATGTTGTTGGGTAAAGTATACAAGAAACCTTTAGAATACATAAGATACGTGGATGACATTTTCAGAATATGGACACATGATGAGGAATCTCTTTTCCAGTTTCATGAATTAGCAAATAATATCCATCCTAATATTTTGGTAGATCTAAGGTGGACAAAATCAGAAATTGAATTCTTAGATACCTTGATTAAACTTGATCAAGGATTTATTAAAACAGATCTTTACTCAAAACCTACTGGTATGCATCAGTACCTACACATGTCATCTTCACATCCTATCCATACAAAAAGAGCCAGTCCTAAAGAACTGGGTGTAAGGATAAAAATAATCTGTTCTGATGAAAATGACTGTAAAATACATATGAAGAAGAGATCAATAGGTTAATTCCTCTTTCAGCGAAACCCATGGTAGAGAGGGGCTTTGTTTACACAGAACACCCCACGATATGCAATATCACATTAACAAGATTAGCAATGTGTGACGTGTGGAGGAAAATGTACAGTATTCTTTACAAACTACATGTCAAAAGAAAATTGCAATACCACAAGTACATATCATTTGGAGCAGACAAGTTTATTTTAAGACAAGAGATGTTCACGATCTCTTTAAATTAAACTTTGATTGTTTTATTGCTTTTTGTGTGAATGTATTGATTGCAGTCTCCAGGCTGCAACCTATATGGACATCCACTTTGCGGATTCATATGTGAATTTTTTCTTTCAGATTTCAACTCTGTGGACACTACTGTCTATCACACATCACCTTCTTATTAGACAATTTGGCAGTCTGAGCTCACAGTGGGAGAACACACAAAGCGCATAGAGCGTTTAATGTGCAATGACTCACTTTTATGACATTCATATTTTACAAGGCATTAGAGAGAAGTAAAATAATCAGCTGATATATATATACACATATAGATACAGTACATAGAAAAGCAACACCAGTATCAATCATGGTTCAACCCTACATAAAATGTAATCAACTTGATAAACTTTCAGCAGGAACCTTGGACATGAAGAGGCTCAACAGAGACTGCGGTGAAAAAGACTACCTAGAAGGAAACCTGTCACTGCCTGTATTACAAATGTCTAGATGGGGAAAATCATTCTCAGTTCTCCATCACTGCCACCATGCACTAACAAACAAAAATCATTCTCATCAGAAGTTTGTAAGCCTTGTTTTTTTTCTTTGCTTTTCAGTGTTTGTAATAATTATTTGGTGTTACCTGAACTAATACCGTGTTTGCAAGACATTCCTTATATTTAAAAGCAACTGGAAGAATACACTTACTCAAACAGTACACTAGTGGAATAGCATGCACACCTTTAGGGAGCCTGTCCTGGTGAGGGATTCATGTTTTGTCTTGTTACAAAATAGACTTGCTTGGTGAAACTAGAGTCAGTTGCTTAAACTATATTATGCATATCTGTTGGTTTATCCATGCTAAATCCTTTAAAAATACACATCACTTTACCAGAGATAGGACCTGCTGTATTAAGCTAAATAAACCTGGTATTAAAAGACGACACTGGTCAAAGGGTAAGTAAGCACTATTGAACCACCAACAGGGTGATTTTATGACTTAATCAGTAATGTGGTTGGTCCTCCAGTTTGTCAAGAGGGAAAGCTTCAAAGCACAGGTATACTAAGCACTTGGGTGTTATAGATTTCAACAGATATACTGTAGCATCAAACCTCCTCTCACATATCAATTAAATGCTCCAGTCTTTATGTACAATTATTGATATGCTATCAACCACCAGCATAACTAAGTAGGTCATTAAATCCATGGTTATTCTCAGACAAGGTTATTTACAGTTTGCTCCAAGTTGGGTAATGGACAGTGTCCTTCCCAAGTAAATCTGGGCTCATTCCTGGGTAAAGGGAACAGCTAGGGACAGGGATGAATCAATTACAACGACCCCAAAATTCCTCTTGGATAACTGGAAAACAGTACACAGTAAAGGGATAAAGGGATCATAGATACATTAAGGGACATTGAAACCTGTAAAAGCACATTTAAAATGTGCAAATATATTTGTAAAAATAAAAGTGAAATCGCAAATAAAGAAAATAAATATTCAGTCTTAAAAAAATCTGTCATGCAAGGATAGCAACCTTGTACATGGTATATTTTGCATAGTTGACAAATATATATATATATATATATATATATATATATATATATATATATATATATATATATATATATATATATATATATATATATATATATATATATATATATATATATATATAAGCCTATCTATATATATATATATATATATATATATATATATATATATATATATATATATATATATATACACACACACACACACACAAACACACTGCGAAATACATGTATGCTTTGGTAAGCCTATAAAATATAGAGGAGCCCTTTAAAACATCCCCTTGCTAAACTGATATTTTGTTGGAAGAGTACATAGACATGTCAGACATGCAACAGGGTCAAAAACCACCTGGTGGGGATTAGTGTGAACTACAGGGGTGTGGCAATGATTTAGAATTAACTACTTCCTTATTAGTTTTAATTCTGACAGGGATTCTTAATTAAAACTGAAAGAAATCTGTTTCAATCTTCTCTGTCTGAGAGGATTGCAGATAGTTTGCCTGTAGGGTCGTTAGAATGAATATTAACAGTACCTTGAGAGAGTGATTATGCAGTGCTGACCAAGTGTCTTGAATTAAAATCACATAGCCTGTCATCCCATATTTAAATACATCAGAGCTCTTTACATTGGGCTGTGTAGATTTTTACATCAATAAAATAAAGGTAATAAAAGCGAAGATCAATCAGGTGGTGTTGGTGGTTTGCATTTGGAAATATATATTAAAGAACTTGCTGTACATACAGTATCATGCACCAAGAATAAAAGTATGTGAACCATTAAACATTTAGAATTTTCATCTGTGCATTATTTATAATTTGAATCTGTGAGTAAAATATAACACAGCCCTAGAATCACGGATACTTTCATTAAATAATTTCAATAGTAATTTGGGCATGTAGAAATCAATACATTAAACTGAAATATCTTCTTGTTTCAAGAATGAACATCTATGAAGCATTTGTGTAAAGGTTGCAACATTTTTCACAAAATGAATTCTACATTTTAAATAACAAATAACACATTTTCACTTGAGTTTAAGCTTGTACATTGTACAAGTGTAGAAAAAACACAGCAACAATATATTCTCTAATAGTAAATCTTTCTTCCTGGCCTTTCTGCTGAATGCGAAATAAATCCAATTTTCATGCTGTGTTGCTCTATCTGTAATACTTTCTGTACACTGTAGTAAATAGAGGGAATTATGCTACATTTTTAAAAACTAATGAGTTATATATTTTTTTCAGAGCTTTCTGATCATCAGTCATTTTTCAATAGGTACACATATCGAACATCGAATAAGCATAAAGGGTAGAGATTAAAAAATACTCACACTGCAGTTCTCAGGTGGGACGAGCAGCTGAGTGATCTCCCCTCCGTGGACACAGAATACATGCTTCATCTCCCCTGAGAAAATGTCCCAGACAATGACAGAGAAGTCCACCCCACCAGAGAGCAGGCAGCGCTGATCGTAGCGTGCAGAGACCTGGTGGGGGTACAGCAGGCATGTCACCTTGTTTCGGTGACCTCGTAGGATCCGGTGAGGGGGCCAGCCTGGTGAGAACAGCCATGTTTTCAAGCATGTCAGCACAGGCACTTAAAGTACATTCACACAAACAATATGAAACAGAGATGTGTTTCGATGTTTTCCCCATTGATTTGAATGGATAATGGTTAATTATGTAAATATAAAAGTGAAGGGCATAACAAAATGAGAATGAGTTGGAAATATCTAGTGATCTGGCAACACAACAAACTAGGTTTTGCCTGGTAGAAACACACCCACAGAACAGATATCTACAGCAGTATAACTGGACATCAAGTTTTATAGTTTTTACAAGCAAACCAGGGCACTTGAAATCTACAAAATAACCAAATTTAGCAAGCAAAAAAAGTTTCTGTTGAAGAAGCCAAGCTTCTCTTAATGTGAGATATTACTCACCATAATTAACCTGCACTGCAACCACTGTTAACTAAAATGCCATATCCCCTTAAAATATAAAAAAGGGATGCAAGGTGATTTACAGAGGGTCAGAGCAAGGAAAAACCTTAGGTGCACAATTTTAATGTCAATTCTGTATTTAAGCAACAACAATATAATGATCTTGGGAATGTGGCGACACAGTGATAAGATTTCATTTTATGCTCGGGAGTATTCTGTTTGCAGAGTTTCATTCTCAATAATGGAACACCTAAAAGCTGGCAAAATAGTAAATTCCAAGCAATTTTCCTGCAGTGTAGTCTCACATTCCCTCAATTGATTGTATGAGTAATACTAGACGGGGAATTGCAAGAATAAGTATTTTGTATTGTGCATGCTTGTTTTAGGCAAGAAGTACTTTTTCCACAGAAGCATATACATGTTTAAAATGTATTGGGCCAAAGTTTTGTAACTGGCTCAGTTAAAAACATTTCCAGTTTTAGTATCTTTTTTTGCATATATTGATGACTTGATTCTGGGAAACATCTAATTGAAATTCAACAGCCCACTTCTTAAAATCCCAAGCAACAAGAGTTATCTACAAAGCACCAAGCTTTAGTGCATCAGCCTTCTGCACTTTGCTGGCATATGTTCAAGTCCCAATAGGAAACTCAATGAGAAAGCTTCTCGATTTCGATCAGGATAGCTTGGGGGGGTGGGGGAGGTCTCCCTCAGAGACTGGGGGATAAAGAGATTGCCCTCTTGGTAAAATTAACTGGAAACCGAGACAACAATTCACAGCGGTGAGGCCATACCATTCTTCTCATCCAACAGCAGGCACAGAATGCCAGTGGCTGAGCTTGAACTTGTGGTGGCTTTAGTTCCCCTTCTGCATCTAATGCACATTTGTCTTTGTGGGATGTCTGATAAGGGGCCAACCCTCAGGGATTGATTTTCAAAGAGATCTGCTTACACAGGGCCTGAGAAAGTTTCCATTCTGTTTGTACGAAGTTACCCTCTAATTATTTGTTCTTAAAGGCTAAAAAAAAATAAACAAAGTTAATATACCAATACAGTATATTAAACATTGGTGGTCCAATTTTAAAAGTAAATTACCTACACCTAGTTGCAACCAAGTATTTATTGGTAGTTTCATACCCTTAAAAATATATTTATTACTTTTCTTAATTGTGCCTTTTCCCTTTGCTGAACAAAACAAAGTTGGAGAAAAGATGGACCATAGCCCTTCTGTCTACATACCTCTCCTGAGCATGTGTTCTCCCTGTAGCAGCTGGACTATAGCAGTCTGAGTGGCTGGGACAATCACTATGCTGCCATCTTCTCGACCACAAACCAGGCGCCCATGAGATGGGATATAAACACTGGCCGTCACCTTCAGGGGCTCCTCTGCACCAGGAAGAACGCTCAGCTGGTCGATGATGCCAGCTGGTCGATGGGTCAGGGTATCAAAGGCTTCTTGAAGGCTAGTTGATGTTGTAACTGGGAGCTCTGTAAATCAGCAATAAGCACCCCCACATCCGATTACAACATTAGGAAATCTCGTAAGGCCTCTTTTTATAGTTTATGCAAAGGAGTTTACACGTTTAAAGGTGGCAGTCCTAGTACAGTAATAACAACAAAATATAATGATACAGCATTGCTTACATAAAAATATAAAATATGAAATGATCAAAGATATTAATTCTCATATTTCTACTTATTTCACATATTTTATGGAATGACAAACAAATCTGCTTGTCACAAAAGTATTGTTTTTTTGGGGGTTGTTTTCTCTATTTTTAAACTGCCATTCAGTTCTCTATCCTGTATCTGTACATGTTTAAATACTAAAAACATTTTTTTTTTACAGATGCTTTGTAAAATTAGTTTTGTAGAAGCGTCATAATACAGCAAATGTTCTGGCTCAGAAAGAAGAAATAGTGGTGGAGGAATAAGACCACTAGATGGAGCAGGACATTGCCTTTTGTGATCCTAGATTCAAACAGCAGTATTTCCTATTATGGAAACTGATGTGTCAATCTTAAGGCAATTGAATACCGGATCCATTCTGTTGTTGGAATGTTTTAATGCACTAAATCAATCCATCACTCTCATATAATAATTATGGACTCGGTGTGTACAATAAGAAATGTATATGTTTGTTAAATGAATAATAGTACATCGGACAGTTATCAAATGTATCTGTACCAGTAGTAATCATACTAAATTCATCAGAGGGATTCTATCATCTCAAATTGCAGTAAAGTTAAAATTTGTTTTCAATAAAAAAGATAAATGAACACATCCCCAGCTGCTTGCATGCCCATGCACACCATTTTGTTTAAATTATGAGTAGGGGAGTAATGTAGTAATTTTTTATCGGTTGCTGGAACGATTGACCACAAGCTCTTGTGTAAACCACCAACACCATCTAGTGGTTCAAATTTTAAGCAATTGTATTTACTTTCCTAGGTCCCACTTAAACAAGCTGGCTGTGCCAAATTAAGGTTTTTCAGATGGGTGTACATTTTCAAATGTCTTGGTTATATTGCTGAAGGCAATCTCAATAACAGCTTTACCTATTTTTCTCTACAAAATCTGAAAAAGCTTCAAATTACAATGGCATAAACCTGCAACTTATGAACCCGGTCAGATGAGCACTGAGAACTGACCACTGTTTTGTTTGCAGCTGTTGCTGCTTTGGGTTTTGCGATGTTCCTCTCTCCTTTCACTTGATTCAATATCTTCATAATCTAGTAGAGCAGTTAGCTCACAATCTTACTGCATTTACCTTCGATGCTGGACCTGATCTGCTGCTGCTGCTGTGGGGTATCAGGTATGCTCCAAATTGAGAGTCTTCCAGCAGAATCACCCTGCAGCAGGAGTTTATGGAACGGCTCCCGGCGCCCATAGAAAAAGCGGGTAACAGGAGGGCAGATGAGCAACTGGAACATGAAGCAGAAAACAAGCGTTCTTCCAATGGTTTCATCTATGACACACTATAATTATTATTAATAATAATAACAAAAATAAACATGCAAAGACACATCATTGCATCTCCCAGATAAAGCACTACAATTCACTTAAAGCACACAAGCAATTCAATACGAAACAGGAATACTACTCACAAATTGTACTCTTTTCTTTTTCTATTTTCTTTTTCCTTCTTACACAATCAAAATGGCATTATAGTCATTATAGAGTTGTGGAGGTGTGGATGCTTCTGATCCCAGATTGGGTGTGTGATGAGATTGTCTTTTGTAGTGATGTTGTTTTTGGGGATGTGAGGTTGTTGCTGTCTTGGGTTATTTATCTGATGCTCAGTGATATTCCCTTCTGTAAATGTTACTTTATTTGTATTATTTTCTTTGTCCTTTTTGTGTTTGTCCAGGGACTGCCAATGAAAATGAGCTCATAGCTAAATCTGGGTGCAATACAACTTATGACATGTCATAAATGTTAAATTGTACATTGTCCCGGTCAAATAGATAAATAAATAAAACTGTAAACAACAAAAAAATAAATAAATAAATAAATAATAGTTTAGACAGGAGAATGTTGGGAGTCCAAGAAAGAGCACACAGGGAGAATAAGAGACTATTGTAAATCAAGTAGCCACAAATTTAATTTCAACTGGGAGAGGAGGGGGGGCACATTAAGAACTCATTAACTTTTTTGCACCCAATTTTCTCATTTCAAAGATTAAACAGGACATATACAGTCAAACCCGGTGTTAGGCGTAAGTGTCATAGGTGGCTGCAAAAAATAAATAAATAATAATTCTCAACAATTAATGTGAACAATACTGTCCTATGATAATGTACGATATATAGCTAAAGTCTAATCAATCAATCAATCAATCAATCAATCAACCTTCTCATGGGCATTTTGTGTTACTACATTTTCATACAATGCGGTAGTAATATAAGTGCTCATATTTTTCTGGAACTGAATGGAGTTGCTGTCAGGGTTGGGTTGGCTTGTGGTCCGGTCTGCCAGATCATATTATTTGGCCTGCCAACAGTAAACAGATTAATTTTTATTTTTTCTCAAACATTTCTTTTTTTGTTGCTATGATTAGCATACTCCAGCTCTAAAATGCCTTTTTCAATACAGTGCATTACAATACAATTTGCTTTTATATTACGCTCTTCAAGCGGAGCATCCCGGGGCGCTTTACAATAAAAACTCCATAAAAGAAAAATGCCATTGGTCAATCAATCCAGCTCAAGAATAAGCTAATGCAAACACATGTTTATAAATTTGATTTAAAAGCCTCGACTGTGCCTGCATTCCTGAAATGGCTTGGGACGGAGTTCCAAAGGCAGGGAGCATAACAACTAAAGGCCCTTGTCCCTCCTGATTTTTGACAACTTCTTGGGACCACCAAGAGTCCAGCATTCGCTGATCTCAAGGTGTGACGGAGCACAAGCAACCAACATTTTCTCTAAATATAAAGGCCCAAAACCATGAAGGACCTTATAAAGTAGTAAGCAGAATTTTACATTTTCAGTGGGTAAGACTACTGGTTAGGGGGCGAGGTTGTACAAGGAAATCCAATCTGTCAGGTAATCCAAACCAGTCAGGTCAGCTCCTTGCCACTGCGACGCGGGTGAGATGGGAAGCGCAGCATTGACTAATCAGTCAGTGAATCGTCTTCCTTTTTAGCATGTACGAAAGCGAATACAGTTTGAGTGTGACTGTTTACTGAACATGGAGGGAAGCGCCAATGCCTTGTATGCCTGCAAAAGTCTTGGCAGTGCCAAAGGAATATACTGTAACTTAACCCACAAGTCTCAATGGCAAGACACCAAAATGAGATTATCATTTATCACCCCACACTCTTCTGCCCACATTATGCATTATGTAGCCTACTAAAATGAATTAGTGGCCCGCCAAAGTTTTTTAGTATCTAAAACTGTTTAATGATTAACTGTTAACTTGTCTTGTTCGCTTCGTTTTGGATGCATTTCAGTCAGGTGAAACTGGAGGAAACACTGCATAACTGCACAATATAAGACAGACTTATTTGGCATTAGAGAAAATTATTTAAAAAAAAAAAAAAAAAACACAGGCTGTGATGGATATTCAGATAAATTGTAACATTGAAGAGATGGGCAAATCGCGTGTGATTATTATTATTATTATTATTTATTTATTAGCAGAAGCCCTTATCCAGGGCGACTTAAAATTGTTACAAGATATCACATTATTTTTTCTTACAATTACCCATTTATACAGTTGGGTTTTTACTGGAGCAATCTAGGAAAAGTACCTTGCTCAAGGGTACAATAGCAGTGTCCCCTACCGGGGGACTTAAACCCACGACCCTACAGTCCAGAGCCCAGAGCCCTAACCACTACTCCACACTGCTTTACTTGCCCTTAAGTGTTAGAATGTTATCAGAAAGTTGTTCTACTACTATTTGCCCTTTTTAATGGTGTGGCATGCCTGAGTATGTTACTTAAGAGAAGGCTATGTTAACTTTGGGCAAATAAATCTAATCATTATGAATGAAAAAACCACAACTTTTTGATGGGTGATGGGTAAGTACATTAATTTGTTACATTATATATATCCAAGTGCTGACTGTATGTCATAACTCGTCTGTTTAAAAAATAAATAAATAAATAAATAAATAAATACATGGATCATATTGTACCTACATATATGTAGATACAGTAGCTGGCTAATGGTTAGGGTCCTGTATTTTACACAACTGCTATCCCCTAGATGTCCCTGCAGCCACTCCAGTTATAGTAATCAAATTCACAATTAAGAAATCAACACATTACGCTTTGACTAATTAGAAAAATAAAAGCTAATTATGATGAGTTTAAATGGTAATTGAATAAATTGATGAGTTAAAAGAAAAATCAAGAGACCTGATAATGATAATCCCAAATGATGTGCTTTTCTGAACAAACATGTAATAAATGCGGGAGCAATTCCTACAGCAGGTCAACTGAGAAGGGAATGTCTACCCCAAATTGCTGATGAAAATTGTACAACTGGTAAAGATGTCTGACAGTGTATTTGTAGTTACTGACGAGTCTACAAATGCAAAAGATCAGTCTGTTTTGCACATTTTGTTTGTTCTCCAAGGACTATCAAATACCTTCGAACTGAAAGTAATATTTGCCAATACAGTTAATCTGTACTCTGTGAATTACTCATCGGTGGCACAGGGCATTGTGAAATGTTTAAACGCATTTGAAGTTAATTTTAATAATGTGACTGGATTTGTCTCCGATAATGCCAGTTACATGATCAAGGCATACAATGACATTCTTCGAGGTTTACTGCCAAATTCAGTACATTTGACTTGTAATGCCCACGTAATAGCCCTTGTCTGGGCAAATAATTTTCCGAAAGCAGACAAGCTGGTTGCAACCATTAAAAAAATTGTTTAAACATTGCCCAAGCAGAAAACTACGTTTTAAAGACCACCTGACAGAAGCAATCCAACAAGAAGGCTGTACTTTACCCAGAAAGTTGCCACCTGAGCCATGCATAACACGATGGGGCACTTGGTATTCTGCTGCTGAATATCATTCCAAATACATCTCTTTTTACGCAGGCTTCGTGGAAAAGGAAATGCACATTTCACCAAACACTGTAGTGTTAAAGGACCTCCAGAAATTGCTTAAAGATGTGCAAAGTTTAAAATCTCAACTCTCCCTAATTGCAACGCATGCCAAGGGACTGGTGGATCTGATTCAGTGGTTTGAAAGCCGTGAAGCGAGAGTCAATCAAACATATAATAAAGTTGCAGAATTAATAAATACATACCGAGCAATGGCACAAGAGGTACACAGCCGCAATAAACAAACAATGTGTAAAAACCTTCATTTCTGAAAAACTGACTAATTACTACAACCTGGATCAATGCAAAAAGAAACCACGTTTTTTTCAACCAGCTCATAACTTTCTGATGGCAGTAAGGATATTCGACCCACAATAAGTGTGTAGTTTGGATCTGGAAGCCCTCCCATTATATTCTATTCCAGGATTTGATGCTGACTGTAAATCAGAAATGGACAAATACCTACCATATGCAAAAGAAAACTGCAGTAGAATGACTTTGAATGAATTTTGGTTTAAAGCTGAATAATTATTTCCCAATTTAACACGAAAGGCTAAAATATATTTGTCAGTTGTTACCAATTTTGTATATTCTGAAAAGTAGTGTTTCTTCTTATGGCCAAGTTTTTACAGAACAACGTCAATCTATGAAAGAAGGCAGGGTTAACCAACTGACTGTGCTTAAGTTTAATAGCAACATTTAATGCATGGGACATTTTCTTTCATGAAACTGTAAGTGACACTATGTGCTGCTTGCGAATAACCTTTCATTATCATTATTATTATTATTATTATTATTATTATTATTATTATATTTGTAATAGATATGTTACAACATGGATGTTATGAGTTCAGCATTTTATATAAATTGTTCTGGGAATCAGTGCTGTTTTTTTTGTTTTTTAATTTTGTTGACAAATTATGTGTTCCTACTAGTAAACTGAAACATTTAAATTATTTATTTACAAATTCTAAGAAATAATATCAAATAAGACGTCTTAGTAATAAAGGGATGCATGACTAAATAAATGTCCGTAGCTGCTGCTGCCGCCTAATCAACGCGCTAATGTGCGTTAATAAAATGTCTAATTGAGATGATTAAAGGAATCGGGAGACTATTAATCAATAAGTGGTTTAATTAAGCAGACTATATGACCACCTTGCGGTGGGAGGAATGAAGTGCAGCCTAAGAAAGCAGTTTGCGTAAAACGCGTACTAATGGTGCATGTGTGCCATCAAATGCATAGGGCCTCAACATATTAGGTTTGTCAATATTGGGACATTTTAGGGAAAACTTTTCACATGATCCGATCTGATTAAAATGTTTTAACCTTTAGTTCTATTTGAAGCCAGCTACAAGAAGCTACAAGAATACAGTAAGGACTAGAAAAGTTATATGTTTTAAAGCACACCTCATCCTCATCATAAGACTCGTCTTGAGATAAGCATTGGGCAACTAAAGGGCAGCATTTTCCAAAAATATGCTGCCCTGCTGATGACAATAATATAGTCTTATAATAAGGAATGAGTGCACAGAACTAAACAGTCACCAAAACACACAAGGGGAGGGAGGAGGGCACGGGATCAACTGGTTTGGATTCTTACTGGTGCCTCTAGAGGCCGGATGCAGAACAGCAGAGTAGGAGTGTAGAGCTCCCAGGCTTTCCCAGGGTCAGGGAAATGCTCATGTGACACCTGGATAATGGCTTCCCCCACAAACCCTTGCTCTACCTGTGGCGCACTCCCAGAAAAGTGGGCAACAAATCACGAATGAGAAAACAAAAAACACAAAAAAAATTAATGCACATTCATACAGAAAAACAGGAAAGAATGTATGACAATTATGAAAAAATAATATGACCAATAGAGTAAAGGCACATGGAGTAAAACTGACTATTGTCCCCCTTTACAGGAATTACATTCATTAAATGTATGAGGCATCATCAACAAATGGCACGTTATGTTTATGTAGATTTATCATGTAAAAGGATTTTGTCCTCAGAAACAATTACCGTATTCCTTCAAATTTAAGACACACTTTTTAAACCAATTTTTTCTTCTCAAAAATGGCCTGTGTCTTAAATTCATAGTGATGAGTGTATTAAAATTGCCAACAAAAGACGTGACTACCAGAGTATGTAAACATGAACGTGACTGACTGCCCAAGAAAAGACAAACAAAACTTTACTGCCCGACCGGAGACGTCAACTAATAAATAGGACTCGGAGAGATGACAAAGAGAGATGTGTTGTTGTTACAGGCATGTTTATTTACCAATATACAATATGCTTTATCAATTGCAAAGTAATGTAGTATTCCTTTGTAGAAATGGCTCTTATATGCGTATTTGAGATTGTATCTGTAAATGCATCTTTATTTGATATTTTACTTTTTCATTACATTGGGGATGGGAAATTCGAGGGTGTCTTAAATTCGAAGGAATGTGGTAATTTACTGTGATCAGAGATCTAAATGTTAGTCATTTCAATGTTTCATACCTTATCTTATACCCAGACACACATAACAGATAAGAAAGAGCAGTACTACTACAAATAATGAGCAGCCTTTTGTATAACGTATCACTTTCTTTGGTAACTTCATTGCAGTATTGCAGAACAAATCTACCACACCGTCAACAATTATTTACTGAATACTTGCAGATAAAATAAGATGATATCTACTTTAAATTTGGCGATAACAGTACAAATGGCAGGTACATCAGCCTACTTACAAATACCATTTTTGCCAGAATCCTTCTCAGAAAACTGACAATGCTACTCCTACTTTTTAAATCAGAATCCTGCATTAGACACAATGGATCACAAGTACATGAAAATGGTGTCCATGAATACTGTCACCTGATGCAATTCTACACAGGTCAGTGCTCCCAATGCACAAAGGCTAATACCCTTGTGAAGTGTACAGTATGCTGCCACTAGTTGTGAAGATGAAGGTTGATGTGAAAGCACTGATCTGGTTACCTGCTTGTCCTTTCTGTCCAGCACACTGTACAGTAAGGGTGGGATGGAGCCCTCAGCAGCCTTTCCGACATCACTGCGGAAAGACTCGCTGGCTGGAAGACAGCTGGAAACATAAGGACAACTTTTTAAAAAAGAAATAGTATACAAATAAATACTTGGCTTTAAAAACTTTGCCTAACAGATCTGCTAAAGTTGTACAGGGGACTGATGTACACATCTGGAAGTTTAAGTAGTGCCATCAACAGGTCTACATATATGCAAAAAATGCTAGGGACAAAATAAAATAGCTTTAGAAGGACACGGAAATGCAGGAAGATAATTTGAAGACATGTAAACACGTACTGTAACTTGAAAAGTTTGATAGTTCCAGTTTGTTTGTTTTTTTAATTTTCCACGGTTTTCTGACATCCAGTTTTTAGTGGCATCAAAACTAACGCTGAACATGATAGCAGTTACCACTTATTTACAAATTCTGCTGCAGCATGGAGAGTATACAGCATTGTTCTTTAGGACTCATATTTATCATTATATTTGCATATCTTAAATATTGAGGCTGCTTGATTCACTGGATTTAGTATTAGTTCTGATCATTAAAGTCCCCAAGTAACCTTACATCTCAGAAAGTATGTTATCACGACTACAATACCTGGCAGGGAGTTTGTAAATATAGCTGCATCCATCTTCTGTCCATATTATAACCTCATCAGCTGCAACAAAGTCACCGCCTGTCCATGCCTGTCCATTTTCACAGGGCACTGAGCATAACAGAGAATAGTCCCCAGCATCAAATACCTGTAAAGATCACACATACAGATCAAGTTTTGAAATATTGAGTATAACCACTCGGAAAACGAACAAATAGGTTATATTGTGTTATACCATTGTTACGCTTTCACAGTTGGAGTCTTAGTTTAAACCTGACCCAAGAAAAACGACAGTACTACCTCATTATAAGGGAACCTTTATATCCCAGAGCAGGTTATACAGCAGTGGTTCCCATTTGCCCCATAATGCTTAGCACTTGTTTTCTCATTATAAGGAGGAACATAAATTGGGCAGTCTCTTACTTATGGCCCGACTGCAATATTATATAAAGGGATAGCACTGTACAAGTAATTTACTGATTTTAATATAAAAACATCATTTTTCATTAATTTTCAACATAACATTCTGGTATATGAAACAATAATGCAAGGAATGCATTTAACAACTGACAAGTGGAAAAAAAATGCAATCTGTATAGAATAGGAAGATAACATGTCAAATAGAAAGGTAGTGCAGGTATCTGCATTCACTAAATAATTTTACAAATTTGCTGGCCTTCAACCTACCCTCCAGTATTTTGAGCTGACAACCAACAAGGACCTTTGGGTAAAAGCACAGAATGAAATGCTCTGACAGCTCTGGCAATAAATCGGCTTGGACTCTTCTTCAAAGATGGGGTCTGTGTCCTGTAAAACAATCAGCCTATGTCAACATTAAGCTTATATATGCACGCTTATATGCACGGTTTTTGGCTTTAAAGAAACACTTCTCAACTTCACTGTACTATTTACACTCCAAGCCTGCCCTGATCTCCATCTCTATTACCCCCCTCCCTCCCAAAAATAAAAACAACATATTTTGGTTATAGTCCCTCAGATACACACTGTGAAAAGGTGATTGTAATGAAAGCTCCACTGTTGTTTGCCTGTACAATGGTTTAATACTGCTGTGTAATTAGTGTTGTATACCTGCATTCGACTGACATCTGCAGTAATGATCCACACTTTTAATATCCCAGTCACAGAAACGGCAACAACTGTATCCTCTGCAAGAAAGAAATATAAAGCTGTGCAAAGCAGTAGACTTTCACATTTACTGAAAGAGTGAAAGCTCTTTGGAATACATTTCACTTCATATGATGAAAACATCTTGAATTGAGTACAGTAACAAATATCTCCCCTAAGGCTAGATATACACAATTATATCGTGAAAGTTCTGTAGACCGTCATCCACCATATATTTTGAGCATCAAAAGAAACTTATTATTATAACACATTTATTTTCGAAAAAAAATAAGGTATATAAATGATGGTGTGGCAGTGTGCCCGCCCCTGTGTCTGTTATATGTTACGTGTGCTGTGTTAATGTTGGTGTAATGTGTGGTCACGGGAGTACACATAATTAATTCATGTGCAGATGTACAGAGACTCCAATTGAATGATTGGTTAGCAATTGAGACTCGGTACAGATGTATAAAAAGCGCACCTTTTCACGCACTGGGGGGTTAGGTGTACAGCGAGGAGGTACTGGAGAGAGAGGTTATTTAAAAATAAGCAATTGCTATCGTGTGGGAGGGTCAGCACGATAATTGTTAGAGTTTAGTCTTGTGTCTTGTTTTGTTTATCTGTTTATTTTGACATCAGTGCCGTGTCCTGTTTTTGTGTCTGTTTCAACCTTTTTATTTTCTGTCTGTCATTAAACTGCGCAGCAGCGCAATCACCATACCACTCCGTCCAGTCTGTGTTATTTCCCTGCGTCTGACGTCACCACTCTAGACTGCTTGTCACAGATGGACATTGATTAAATGTTTTTGGTTTCTTTTTAATCACTAGATCATTCATCCTTGACCATGACATGCTTGAGTGACTATGACTGAAGCATATGCACTTAATCACCTAATTAGTGAGACAGTTGATTGGACACTGGATATGGAGTGATTTCAGCTGTTGACTTGCAAGTTTGAATAAAAGCAATAAAGAAAATCACAGAAAAAAACAATATGCCATGTCTGTCAAGAGAGCAGCACATGTTGGAGTCTGGACTAGATCAGCATACTGTGGCTCGCCGTCTTCGGTGCTCAGTCAACAATTTCAAACCTGGCGAGACGGTATAACCAGACACACTCTGTAAATGACAGGCCACGAACTGGGAGACCAAGAGTCACAACACCTGCCCAAGATCGACAGATCATTTTGCAGCATCTTCAATTGTTAATCAGCACAATAAAAAGTCACTGCACCTGCTCCTGATCACATCTAGTGAATTTGATCCAAATATAAGTAATAATTTTCTTTTGATGCTCAAATACAAGTGATACGTTTCTTTTGATGCTCAAATATAAGTGATACATTTCTTTTGATACTCAGTTTATATAAAAATAAAAATGAGACCGATCCCTCTGTATATCCCCAGATTCTGATACTCTCTTTTACTAGGGTGAATTAATGCTTAGGAATTCATATTTGCCTACATTTATGTTTTCTTTTACCCCCACAGCAACATTACAAAGTAACGTTATCCGGTGCTGCATATTTTTTTGTTTTATTTTACGAGGTTCAATATTTGCTTCCACCAACCTTGTGTCCTGTGAGACCGAATAATACTCATGGAGCTGATCCAGTCAGGAGATATTTTGGACACCAGAGAGTAAAGGACCTCCAGGCTGGTGGCATCCACCACAAAGATTTCTGGGTAATGTCCATGACACAGCAGCCTTCCTTCTCGCTGGGTACCAATGGTAAACTGATAAAACTGTAGAAAGTATTAAATCAATCAATCAATCAATAAATAATACAAAACACATATAAATGAGAAGATCAAACCTTTTTATTTTGACAAGAAAATACTGTACAAAATGTAGGTTACCTGTATTCCAGTATGGGCGCAGGCTAGCTTAGTAAATTCTATGCATCGGCCATCACTAACATCCCACAGGCACATCTCACTGAAAGAAAAAATATTTAATCCCACACACAGTACAGTTTATCAAAGTGAAATCTAGACAGCGACATTATACTCTGGTGTCCAATTCGAAAACATAAATAAAACTGGCATTATTTTTTAAAATAATGGAGAAAAGACTTGCAAACTAAAGGCACAACATTAGCACCCAAGATTTTTCTTACTCCGGTGTATTATGAAATGAACACACTAAACAAGCCAAGGGCTAAGTGGTGTTCAAACAACAGAGCTCATGCTCACCTAATCAGCCTTCAACAAGCTACTATTTCAAAATTACAGGTTGCAAACATGTGCTGCACTTATTTGAACCAACTGAAGCCTGTTTGTCACGGAACCAACAAAGCTTGTAAGATCAGTTCTCAAGAACAATAGAGGATGGATCAGTATATTTTAGGCAATGACAGTATACCATTTAAGAGAACACTAGAACTCTACAGGAACCTGTGAGATTTTGAAATTCTGCAGACACTCACCCACTCTCTGAGGCACTAACAATATATTGTTTATCCTTCCAGAGCTCGCCCGACAGACAGGTGATCGAAGCAGTGTGACCAAAGAGAAGAGCTCTAGGACTGATCTGCAGATGACAGAAGCAAATTTGCAGTGTTTCTGGAGATACATATACATATACTATATCTGAAATATATCACAATTAAATATTGTTTGTGCATGGCACATCACATGACAATTTTAAAACCACTGATGATGTGGGGGAATTTTTTACTGTTGTCCCCATCATTTTCACCAAAGGGTGTCAAGTCACACAAAAAAAGAAAAAAATATCAGAAGTGAACATCAGTCCCTCCCAATTACAAAACAAAGAACGTCAAGAAAAACCAGAATTCCACAATTCCAGTCAAGCTACCAGACCCGCCCTTTACACAAATTGATTGATTGATTGTGTTCATTAAATAAAACCAAAATCCTACAAGTTATATTCTAATAGTTTGTGTGTGTTTTGTGCGACGGGTAGGGGGCAGGTAGATTTTTCTGGCATTTTGTCCCTTGGACAAGTTTTTTTTTTTTTATCAAAAATTGCACATCCCTGAGATGTGCATTTTCCACAGTTGAGACCATTTTTTTGTTTGTTTGTTTCAACCAGTCCTGAAAATTTTTATTTTATTTTATTTTTTTTATTTTCATTTTGCTATCTTCCAGTTTATTTCATTGTTCTTCATCCAAATCAGCATGTGTACTTTCTACTTTTGGGATTTTTTTTTTTTTTTGTCAATGTTTAAAGTTTTCACATTTTTGTAATTGCTCTTATTTGAAATCATTCTTATCCATTTATTGTACTTACTATGTGTTCTTATTGAATTTACTCTTATAAGCAAATATTTGTACTATAAGGTTAACTGCTCGTAGTCAAATTTGCTCTTAAATGTAATTATTTACTGTATTCTTTATTTTGCTCTTATTTGAATTTGATCTTATTTTGTAATGATTTTACTATAGTTTATAACGCCTATTATCTGTAATTTGATATTTTGTAAATGTAAGTCGCCCTTTTAAGAAATAATTTTCAAATGGTGAACATGGTTCTAAGATTTTGCCTTATATTGCTACTAGTCATTTTAGAGGAAAAAAAAAGCTAACCGAGTGCCGTTCTACACCACTGACAAGGTAGCAGTATTTGAATGACAAGTAACTTCTATTGCATTAAGAAAGTAAATATTTTTTTCCCTGCAGTCTTTTTAAAATATATCAGTTATTTTTAAGCAGCGCTTTGATTTACTATCTTTAGGTAACCAGTGGGTCTGAAATGGGAAAAAGAGAAAATGATAAAACACAGCACAGAAACAAGGTAGAATTGTGTATAATTGACAAAGAATACATGCACAACACTATGGAAGTTAAACTACTGTATGATACTGGATCTTTATTAAAACTAAGAAACACAAAACTAGACCAACATCTATGATTGACGTGCCTCTTGACACTGGTTGTGTTAAATTCAATTTTTTTTTTTTTACAACATAGCTAAAGTTCACACATTTTAAAACCTTTGTACTGCATCTCAAAATGTCCCAATCATAACTCACCTCCAGATCCAAAGTCAGGTCCCAGAGGCAGATCTGTCCATCATGGCAACCTGTCACAATGGTCGCCAGGTCATCCATAACCAGCAATGTTGAAATGCAGTGGGTGGGAGCTTTGCGGCCCCACAGAACAATGGGGAGCACCAGGCTGTTTGCTGCCATGTTTGTTTTTGGCCTGTCAAAACACAAACCAGAAAACAAAATAAAGAATTTGAAACTGGTTGCAAATGTGTGAATTCCCAACACCAAAATAAAAACCTGACTGGAGGTTTGTGGCAATGTGCCCCGCCCCTGTGTGCATGTGTGTGTTATATGTTGTATGTTGCGTGTGTTAATGTTGGTGTATAGTCATTGGTACACGGGATATAAACGGGTCTGTGTTTCACGTGTGATTTAAAATAGATTTGTATTTAGGCACGAGGATGGCACAAATCACTTCACGTGCTGGTTAAAATGTAATGTGTGGTCACGGGAGTACACTTTATTAATTCACGTGCAGTTGTACCGAGATTCCAGTTGAATGATTGACTAGCAATCGAGTCTCGGTACAACTGCATAAAAGCTGCATGTTTTCACTCACTCGGGGTTAGGTGTTCGAGAGTGGAGATCGGGTGTGGAGAAGGAGAGATAAAAATAGTAAAAAGAATATTAGTTTGTGCTCACCGTGTTTGTTCGTCCCTGTTTGTTAGTGTCTGTCCGTTTTGTTTATCTCTTTTGTTTTGGCGAATGTGCCGTGTTTTGTGTTCAAACCTTTTATTTTCTGTGCTGTTTAATTATTAAATGCTGAGCGCGATCACGCGCTCAGCTTCACCAAAACCTCACTGTCTCTGTCTGTTCTGTGTTGCTCCCGGTCTCTGGTCTGACGTCACCCACTGTCAGCCGTTTTTGTGACAAGGTTCTATAAATTTCTACTGTGCAGCTATGGCCAAAAGTTTTGCATAACCCTATAGAATTAACAAATTTTGATCATAAAGTCGAATGAAACCTGCTGAATAAAGTTACATTAACATATTGAATTACATACCGCTTTGTAGTTTCCCATATAGGTAATGAAAAACTGACATTTAAAAATGTGACATTTCGAAATCTATTATGAAATACTGTACTACTATTATGGCTTCCGGTAAACTTTTGCAATATCATTTTGTAGTTTCTGTGATTACATGATAAATAAAAGATCTAAATTATGTTCATATACATATTTTTTAATTTTATCTCAATCCTACAATTCGAGGTAATGCCAACTTTTGGCCATAGCTGTATAGTGATGATATATAGACTTAACCACTGTTTACAAACAGCAGAACAATACCTTACAGAAGTCTTGTCCGCTTACATTAGATCACATTGGGTTACTAATTAGTAAGTAAGTTATAGTCACAAAAAACATGAAAAGCAAATGAGAAAGGAAAAGGAACAATTCAAGTTTTATTTGCAAAAAGCAAACCATGCCCAAAAATGTAAGTGTGTAAAGTAAGATTACCTTTTGAAGAGACGTATTTTGGCCTTAACACTGCAGATTAAATAATGAGCTTTTCAGAAGACCATTAAGTACATATCTTAAATAAGGTCAGTTACTGTAGGTCAATACAAATAAATCAAAAGCTAAAAAACCTGGTAGTTCAGACTGCCAGTTCACAGCTCATAGGTCCCTTTCAAATATTATGCATCGTCACATTTCATTCCTCAAAGTGAGGCTAGGAGGATAAAAAGTAAACAAAGATGGTGTGCCCTGACAAAGAATTGCAGACAAGCAAAAACGTATATCTTGACTACACTGTTCATGCTACGTGTTCAGTGCCAGGCTGCACCAACAGTGGTTACAAAAATCCTTGTATTACCTTTGTGTATCCATTTAACAAGTGCTATTGTGAGAGACATATTTTCTGAGATACTGCATGTGTAAAACGGAAGGGAAATTCCTATAATAGGAAGTAAGTGAAGGTGTCCACCTTGCAGGCACATTAAATTCACACTAAGGGT
Source organism: Acipenser oxyrinchus oxyrinchus (assembly GCA_030684275.1). Taxonomy (NCBI): domain Eukaryota; kingdom Metazoa; phylum Chordata; class Actinopteri; order Acipenseriformes; family Acipenseridae; genus Acipenser; species Acipenser oxyrinchus. Next base: position 78,594,477 of record CM060247.1, on the reverse strand, counting down.
CATTGTTTGTTGATGTACCTTTTTTTTTTTAAATTAAACTTGAGAAAGCGATTAACTGTAGTCAAGCTAAATTGTTGTTTGTAGCTGCAATGAGCCTTTGCTGATGATGCACATAAAAAGACAATTCAAGCCTAAGTTTTATATTTACATGCAACGGGTAAAAGCCAGAATGAGATGGACCCAGAACTGCATTATAATTAATTATATTGCATTTAAAACAGCAGCAGAAAGTTACACACACTTGAGAAGACTATTTAATGAATGAGAAGTGATTAATTTTTAATTGCTTGTCATCCCTAAAATATTCTTCTCAAGTGCGTGTCACTTTCTCCGCTGTTCTTTTATTTTAATGCCATTAGTATTTTATTAATTAAAATGCAGTTCGGGCCATTTCATCTCGTTCGGTTTTACACCATCCCTACATTAACTCCTTCCGCTACTGATATACATAACTACGTTAAATAGGGAATGGAATAGACTTCATGACAGTTGATTGTTGCTTTAAAAGCTTTCAATCTAAAAGATGCACAGGAAAGAATAAAATGTGTACAATCCCAGTACAATCACTGTACTTATAAAAACCGCACATTAAATCTTTTCACCAGGAACTGACAAAACAGTAAATAACCCAGCCAGATGGCAACCCTAGCAGTATACTAGTATACTATTCCCTGCCAATATACAGCTGTTAATATACTGATTCAATCAAACTACCCCATGGCTTTTTACATGATTACTTCAAATTGTAGTGTCTACACAAACCACAACCAAGTGTGAGTTAGTTTTTTTTTAGTTTTAATGTAAGTTTCCACTGTTGAAAATGTTAATTATGGCACAAATGACAGATCATGATCGCTCATGATCGCTGTACCTAACGTTAGCCGCCATGATTGTTTTGATGTCAACCCTACTAGCCTCTGGATTGGCTCATGAATAGCCATGAGACAAAATTAAGAGTGGCCTATGATCTGTGTCCGTGGGAATAAAACTATTAAGCTTTGCCACCTTTATCAATGACTCAGCAATGCAGCAAATTAATCTCTTACTGTAATTATAAAAATATTAGAAATAATGGCAATTGATAGGTTTCCATGTACAGCTACTGTAAGGGAATATTTGTAATTGTCTAGCTTTGCATTAACTGCATGTATTTTACCTATTGTAACTCCATATCAAAACCAGTTCTACTGTACTGTGAAAAGTACTGTATAATATTGGCTAATGATTGTATTGTTAGAGCATAAGCAGATGATCACTGTTGGCTGCCAAAATGGCCAATACATGATATAATGTATATAATGTTGCTGACCGTTACACGAAAACAAAATCAAGAACAGTATCATATTGACTGTTGACATCAATGCTTTATCTAACTGCATATCTCCCTCTGGCATGGAAAACTAGTCTTAAAAGGTTGTGATTGTTATATTTGACAGGGAAACATTTTCAACACAGATTTTTCAAACAGATTTTGCTTAGATCACCCGCTGCCAACACACTTGTAGCTTACATAACAGCTCCCAGAGAATGAAAAAAGTAATTACTGTTACTGAAATATTCAGCTCTGCCTATCAGACAGAGGGTACAGTATATGGGTCAGTGCTATGGGCAACTAGCCACTGCTACAGAAAGTCATAAGGGGCTTCATGACATCCACAATATCTCCAAGCACTAACTCCATGTTAAGCACAAAAAGTGTGCCATTTTATTTTTATTTTAAGCAAACAGGTAGTCATTCACTGTTGTGTCACTGCAGACTTCACTTTTTGTTTTAGGAAAGCTCTGACTGAGATTGTTATTAGCATCCATCAATGAGAAACGTCAAGGCAGGAACAGAGACATGTGTGTATAATAAAACACATTTGCATTATTAAACAGGTTATATTATTTAATGAAAGGAAGTGGAAAAGCTTTTGGCCCATAATTGGTTCCTGTTTTAGTGCACTTTTAGCTCATTTCTCGTGGAAGAAAAGACCATTCATTCTGAAACCAGCAAGTTGTACTTCAGTAAAAATAGGATTCTGCACGCATGGGAACAAGGGTTGCTTTTTTCTTTTTCATGAACAAGTCATGGGCACAATTTGTCTATTTACACTCATGTGTTGACATAATACAGTCAAGTAAAAGACAATCAAGTAAAGGATTATTTTAATAATTAGGATATATTTGTATTTAATATGATTGAATTAATCTTAAACAACTAAATTATACAAATATGACATCATCAATTCTGCTGTAATGTTACTAACCTTTAAACTGCGTATTGTAGAAACAATTTCAGGTATTAAACGCCTTAAAACAGTCAACAGTCCTTAGTTTACAAATAACTGTCTTTAAATATTTAATCATATTTAATTTGACTAGAACATTTAATTTGAGTACATTACACTTAACCATACCACAAGGACAGATGAAAACACATTAAAACCCCAAATACAATCGGTCATAAAGTGTAGGCTACATTCCAATCACTAACACATTTTTGGAATGGAGGCAATTAGGCTGCAGTACATGTTAACTTAACAAAATGTGAAACAAACAAGACCTTGAAGACTTGGAATAAATTTGCAGTTGATTAAAGACCAGAGCACACTTTTTCAAAGACATCCTCATCCCTTTTAGACATAACTACTGACTGTTTCTAGACTATTGACTATTTCTTACCATACCTGTTTGCATCTGTTTGTTTCCTGGAAAACCCCCAAAGCTTCCTGAGTACTTTCTTCATTTTCACACAGCAGATTAAACTCATGCTATCACAGAACAGCTACAGCCAGAATAACTGCATATGACTATTCTCTGATCAACCGAACAGAACTACAGTACTACATTTAAGGACACATGTATCCACAGGCTATTATCCAAATCAATACCAACATAGCGAGGGGAGTCTGACCATGCTTAAAACTAAAAAAAGTGCCAATACGTGCAGCCACTGTGGCATTTCAGATTGCTACGGTAATAAACATTCCTATATATATATATTTTTTTTTACTTTCTTTCAGATGGGTTTACAGTAAGCCATTTGAAATGACCTGACTCAAATAATTTAAGAAGGCTACATATTGTATTTAGGTCAATGTTATAGTGCATGCTTGGGAAAGAAGAGGATCCATTTGTAGATAACAAAAGTCATGTTGATGTAAAGGTACAGGTACAGGTATATTGTTCCTGGTGTCCGTTTACTACATCATCCATGATTTTCCCCTGTTCTACAGTGCCTTGCATAAGTATTCACCCCTTGAACTTTTCCACATTTTGTAGTGTTACAACCTGGAATTAAAATGGATTTAACTAGGATTTTTTGTCACTGATCTACACAAAATCGTCCATAATGTCGAGTGGGGAAAAAATCTACATATTTTTCAAAATTATTTACAAATAAAAACTGAAAAGTCTTGATTGCATAAGTATTCACCCACTTTGGTGTGACACCCTAAATAAGCTGTGGTGCAACCAATTGCCTTCAGAAGTCACATAATTAGTTGAATGGAGACCACCTGTGTGCAATTAAAGTGTCACATGATCTCAGATTAAATACACCTGTTTCTGAAGGCCCCAGAGTTTGTTAGAGAGCATATCTAAACAAACAGCATCATGAAGACCAAGGAGCTATCAGAACAAGTCCAGGATAAAGTTCTGAGAAGCACCAATCAGGGTTGGGTTATAAAAAATATCCCCGAGCACCGTTAAATCCATTATTAAAAATGGAAAGAATATGGCACAACCGCGACTCTGCCTAGAGAAGGCCATCCACCAAAACTCAGTGACCAGGTAAGGAGGGTATTAGTCAGAGAAGCAACCAAGAGGCCAATGGTAACTCTGAAGGAGTTGAGAGATCCACAGCTGAGATGGGAGAAACCGTCCATAGGACAACTATAACTCGACGCTCCACAAAGCTGGGCTTTATGGAAGAGTGGCGAGAAGAAAGCCATTGCTGAAAAAACCCATATCAAATCCCATTTGGATTTTGCCAAAAGGCATGTGGGAGACACAGCAAACATGTAGGAAAAGGTTCTCTGGTATGATGAGACCAAAATTTAACTTTTTGGCCTTAGCGAAAACGCTATATGTGACGCAAAGCCAACACTGCTCATCACCCTGAGAACACCATCCCCACGGTGAAGCATGGTGGTGGCAGCATCATGTTATGGGGATGCTTTTCATTGACAGGGACTAGGAAACTGGTCAGGATTGAGGGCAAGATGGATGGAGCCAAATACAGGGAAATTCTAGAGGAAAACCTGTTTCAGTCTGCAAGAGACCTGGGACTGGGGCGGAGGTTCACCTTCCAGTAGGTCAATGACCCTAAACACAGAGCCAAAGCTACACTGGAGTGGTTTAAAACAAGAACCTGAATGTCTTAGAATGGCTCCAGTCAAAGCCCAGACCTCAATCCGATTGAGAATCTGTGGCAAGACTTGAAAATTGTTGTTTACCAACGGTCCCCATCCAACTTGACAGAGCTTGAGCAATTTTGCCAAGAAGAATGGGCAAAATTGCAGGATCCAGATGTGCAAAGCTGGTAGAGACTCACCCAAAAGACTCAAAGCTGTAATTGCTGCCAAAGGTGCTTCTACCAAGTATTGACTCAGGGGGTGAATACTTATGCAACCAACAAATGTCTTTTTTTGTTTAATTAACTTTTGTGTCACAATAAAAATATTTTGCACCTTCAAAGTGTTAAGTATGTTGTGTAAATCAAATGGTAAAAATCCCAATTAAATCCATTTTAATTCCAGGTTGTAACACTACAAAATGTGGAAAAGTCCAAGGGGGGTGAATACTTATGCAAGGCACTGCAAAGGTCATTTCAGTTTTTAGGACACAAGCTGTCTCCCATGAAACTGACTTGACACTTATTTTGTGAACTAAATAGGCATGCTCTAATAGCACTGCAGTTCAAGAAGCAACATAACAAAATAACCTCTTATTCCACAAAATTTATTTTATGTTGCTAAATGTTACAGATAAAACATATTCTTTAAAACAGTATGGTCTAATTAATAGGCCTACATCCTCCAGGATGGAGGATTTTTTCATCTCTACCGATAATGTAATTAGACTAATCTATTATAAAACTTATTTTGGTGGTGCATTCACATTAACCTTAAAAAGGCACTGTCCTGCATTCCAAATGCTCACTGCCTGAGGCACCAGTATTACCTCACTCACCCAGCTACCTACATTTTCAGGTTTTTCAACAAAGAGCAGCAAAATCTATTGGTCACCCACTGTAACCAGCCAGTAAACTCAATTTGGTGAGGAGTTCATCAGTTTGACTGTAACTGCCCAGGTGAATGTATCTCTCGAAACGGTCTGCCCATAATATTTAACGAGACAGCAAAACAATTCAGAAACTTGTATTAACCAATATGTCAAGCCACAGAAACATCAACGAAGGTTGATGGGTACTGCCTAGCACTGTTAATTTGACAGTATAAAATGAGCCACCCACACATTCTCACTGACTACTGCACAGTTGAGTTAGTCATTTCTCAGCACCATCAACAACTTAGATGCAAACTTTAAGACAGATATATTTTTACAGTTAAAACATACATTTATACTTAAAAATAACTTCCGCGTTGTATGTCTGTAAACACAGGTTCACTGATCAGTTATGCTCTGCAGAGACTGAATGAATCACTATGCAAATCCATTCATTGCAAAGGCAGTGTACTGTACCTAGCTCCTGTGCGTGGCCTGAAGTGCAGTTAAGTTGCTCGGGTTAACCATAGTACTGTATCTGTGTTTTTTTTTGTTTGTTTTTTTTGTGTTTTTTTTTAAAGTAGCCTCTGTTCTACTCGACACTGTTCGATTTCCTTACAGAAAAACAAAACCCGTATATTTTACAGTTATTTATGACATGAAGCAATATACGATACATAAATATAAGGTACGATAACAGAATGTAGACACACACAAATAACAGTACAAATATACGTTTTGTGCCTAGTCAATACTATCTTATTACAATTATGTTACATTGCCGTTTTGTTCAAAAGCAGTGCTATATCGTACAAGAACTAGTATCACGTTGTGTCAAACTGATAAGTGATATTATTAACTAGTTTGAACCTGCTGTAATTATCAACACGCTCGTTTAATCTGTCATTGTCACTAATTACGGTACAGGAATATATTGTCTCTGTTTTGTGCAAGACATAAATGGGAATAATACACCACATATTAGCCAGCATTATTTTCACCAAAATAACATTAACACTTCCCGGTTTATTTCCGGGATATACTGCACAAACATGCGTACCTGTCACTGGTCGATATTCTATTGGAACATATCCTTTTTTATATATTCCTGACGGCGGGCAATACATATAATTTGAAGTCTTATAATGTATTTATTGTGCTTATTCCCCTCTGCAGGTTTTCTTCAGTCAGCTGATACCTCCGCACAGCTTTACGAGACCTCACTGCCGTAAAGCAGAACTGCTGTAACACTAAATGGCACATCACCCAAAGACATCTTTGGTGTGGCAGCATAGTGATGTTTGTGAGTAATGTAATGAACAATTTAATAAATAGAATTGATGTAATGTAAGGCAACGTTGAATAAAGTACTTGTGTGTTTTGTGGGGATAAAAAATATATACTTTCTGAATGGAACTAAAGGTGACACTGTTCACCACAGGTACCCTCTCTAAGAAACGTATGTTAGTGAATAATTAAAATAATGTATGAACTAGTTATTTTCACATTTGTGAAATTCATGTTGTAAACTTATTTTAAAAGTTTCAGAACATTTTGTATTTCTTTAAGTATACATTTTCTGTTGTTTTTAGCAATAATGAAATGCAATAGTTTCAGGTGTTCAGGTTCCTATTTGGAGTCAGTGTGGTCCAGTGGTTAAAGTCCATGGCTTATAACCAGAAGGTCACCAGTTCAAATCCCACTGACTGACTCACTGTGTGACCCTAAGCAAGTCCCTTAACCTCCTTGCCATCCTGAGGATGAGATGTTAAATCAATGTCCCATTGTAAGTGACTCTGCATATAATACATATTTCACAGCCTACCTCTGTAGAGTGCTTTGTGATGGTGATCCACTATGAAAGGCGCTATATAAAGATGTTCTTATGATATTTAATTATTTTTTTTAAAAAAAGTATTTACGTTGATAGTGGAGTACTGTGTATGATACAAATAAGTTAAAATAATTACAAAAAAATAATCACGTCCTCGTTTCATTTGACCTTTCTTCTTTAAAAAATATTAGAGACAAGATATATCTTTTTAATTTGGTAACCCCTTATTTTTATTTCTGTGTTAAATGCATTATAGAAGTATATTTTATCCTGCAAAGTTTAAGAAAAAAAAGACAAAGATTAATGTAATCTGTTGCCTACGTGTGATACCTATGTAAAGTATTATATATGTATTTACTTTATCACAGCTATTAGTTTAATTGAAGAAAAACAGCACATTGATAAAAAAACATGTTTTTCCTTCAGCAAAAGAGGCAAATGTCAGGGCTCAAATTGGGGCAGGGCGGGGCGGGGCCGGGGTGTCGATCCCTTTAAGCTTCTCCAAATAGTTATATTTCGATTTCCTTTTTAACATGTTTTAAGCCGTCAGGTATCACTTAAAACAGAAAGGAACCTGTTAAAAACGTGTTTATTGTATGATGACATTTCCTGCCTTGTCTATAGTTTTTCAGTAGGCCTACCAATCAATGATACGTTTTTGAGTACTGATCAATGACAATGTCTCCTGACAATCTGATGAAATTTTAACACTTATGGCCATAACTCATGCATGCCAACCAGGCTTATCCAGTTATTATTATTATTATTTATTTATTAGAAGACGCCCTTATCCAGGGCGACTTACAGTCGTAAACAAAAATACATTTCAAGAATCAGTGCAAGTAATAATACAATTAAGAGCAAGATAAATACAATGACTTTGGTTCTAGCAAGTACAACAAAATACGATTCAATAACGGATCAGATAACAGTGTCAATGATAGTTACATCAGGATATAATGAAATACAAAATACTACAGATTAAATAACACTTGACAGATTACAGTACTCTAAAGTACAGGATTAAATGCAGTAAAATAGGGGGCAGATAAGAGCAAGTAAAGCGCATTTAAGGAAGAGTGATAAGTGTCCAGAGGGAAAAAGAGGACTGGATTCCCATATATTGTCTCTCAAATTTGTACCTTTATAATTGTGATGACATTTAGCTCTGGGTATTTTTTCAACAGCAAGTATTGTTTCCTCTGTCATTCTGGATGCTGCTTCACCCTGCTGGACCACGTGCATTGAAGCTGTTCTCTGATCTCTAGGTGCCCTAGTTGACGCGCGACAAATCACAGAAAATAGGATTCAATCCTATTTATTTTGCGCCGCTCCAGTGCCCCCTGGTGCCGCTATCGCGTCGCCTGTCGCGTTGCTTGTGGCGTGAAAGATAATTATCAAAAGCATAAGTTCTAATCATTTCATCACATCGCTGCACAGTTTCGCTTGCCGCATCGCGTCTGGTGGCAGTGCTTATGCTTATATTAAGGTAAATCAAATAGTATTCCTTTCGTAAGTAAATAAGTGACAACATTTAATTTGATCAAAGATACCATTTAATCTTATTACACCTTGATCCATGTCTCAGCCTATACTGTTGGCTGAGACATGGATAATAAACTCCCGCCAGCAAAGAAATTAGCCTTCCTCTAGTGTTTATTGATTGGTACCAAAAAATGGAATGGCGGGATATTTAATCATGCAGTTAACACGTTTTTAATAGTTTCCTTTCTGTTTTAAGTGATGCCCGTCAGCTTACAGTATGTTAATGGGGGAATTTGGAAATACAACTACCGACATCAATCGACTCCTCCTTGCCCCACAGCTTACATAGAAACTGACGCAAAGCAGTCCGAATTCTCTCTCCACGTGGTGCTGAAAGAACAGCTCTCCCGAATCAAGTCCTACAAGTAGTGGGGTCTATTTCATTTTCTTTACTTTCAACATGATTTTTTCCCTACGGAAGCGTCCAGTGCCAGTGGAAAAAATAAATAAATAAATAAGTAAAATCTCCTAATTAGGACATTTTATCTACCACGTAGGAGTTTAAAAGTCCTACATTGGAGATAAAAAGTCCTACAGAGGATTTATTAGTAGTAGTAGTAGTAGTAGTAGTAGTAGTAGTAAATTGGCACTACGACGCTTCCGTATTTTCCTTACTTTGCTATGGCTTTAGAATTTCTGTTTTATTTAGTATTTCTTGTGTGTTGAACCTTTAACTTTCCGACAGTGCACCAATTTAATAATAAAAGCGCACTGAACTCTCGGTTGTTACATTGTTACATTTATATTGTCTTTCTTTGGTTTTCGTGGCCGAAATGTTGCAAGCTGTTTAACAATGTCGCAATGACACGTTGTAATGCTGCACACTATGTGGTGAATGAAATACTGAGGCAACTGGGTGGCTTTTATACGTTTAAACTTAACTGTGATTATCAGTCTCTTGCTGATATTGAATGATCTCTCATTCAAATAACCCAACTCTGCTCAGAAATCTGTATTGTATTACTACAAATAAGAATAAAATAAAACATTGTTACCCTAACCCCCACCCCACCCCAACCCAACTCAACTCAACTCAACTCATGATGAAAATAAACTATGCATTGCTATTTTGTTTAGTTCTTTGCTCTAAACTAGAGTTGTCAGAAAGTATTTAAGTTATTTAAATAAACATTGCAACGGGTGGCTTGGTGGCGGTGCGCTTTTGCGCTTAAAAGGCAACCAAGGTATTTCACTCTCTATTTGTATTATACTGTATCTGTTAAAAATCTTTCTTCGCCCCGGTGGCTGTGGGCAGTTGACCAGCAGGGCAGATGCCGAAATGGCATAAAAGTCGAAGCTAATTAGGCATCTGCCCGCTGCAGCTGGGCACTTCGCCAACTGCCCGATTTCGGCAACGGTCCATAACATACATACACATTTTATATATATATATATATATATATATATATATATATATATATATATATATATATATATATCATCCCAGAAGATTCATCCCAATCCATATTCTGCGTTGGTGATGTAGTCGGTGCCCTCTGAGGTTTACATACCTTATCAGGCTCTGATACAACAAGAGACATGTTAGGCAGCCAAACTGAAGCCACTAAAACAACTTCAGAAATTCCCAAAGAAGTATGCTGCGTCACACGTCTGGGTCTAGACCTTAATCTGTATGATGGTACCACACAAACTAACAATGAACAGGTAGATACACTGAGATAAGAGCTCTACTGCAAGCAGCAGCTACTTAATGCGTCTCTTCCACCCATGACCTACAGTCTTGCACTTCACTTGCAAGGGCAAGCTACCAGACCTAGATCTAGAAGAGAGCTGACAAAGCTTCTGCAGACACTCAAACACCAGTAGGGAATGGATGACATCATAATTAGCATGGGCTTCTGATGCCATTGTATATGAAGGAGCAAGCGCCAGGTGCAGTGTTGGAGCTCCTAACCTGTAAGTGTCGAGTGTCAGCTTGCTCCAGAAGCACCTGCCAGTGTAAGGCCAACAACCTCTTTCGTGTATTGAATTTTGCAATTGCATGGCATCAGAGGAGTGGCATAACCCTTTCATTATACAGCATGATGAACAGCCAAGTTTTCAGTAGGGATGAAGAGGATGAGGAGAAAGACAAAGGCAAAAAGGAATCCATGGTGCTTTTATGGATCAACAATGTGCCCCCTATGTCCTGCACATTTATTATTATTATTATTATGTAATAAATAAAACATTATATAATAGGCATTTCAAAAAACAAAAATCTTAATAGTTTTTTTTTTTTTTTTTTACTGAGGAAGCTGACTGATACTGCTGATAGACCTAAAGTGGGTACCTTTGAAGGATACAAGAATTTCTGTTAGATCACAGATATAAATAATTATTAAAATATATCTACCTATGAAAAAATTAAAAACACATGATGAGTAATATAAAAGGGGAGACAAAAAAGCTTTCCACAGATGTACAACTTGCACAGGGTTTGAGACAATTTGTGACACCCTGCCAAAACGGTAAGGTATAGATCAAATCTTTTTGGTAAAAAACAAACTGACACGTAATCTGAGGAATTTTATGAACCTTCTTAAATACTTCTAGATGGAACACATTATTTAGCCATTTGAACTCAAAGGACAAAAACAGCTCATAACATGACTGTACCCTTTGACCTCTGATAATGTCACATGATCATATTCCCCCACACTGTGACATATTAAATAAAAACACATGTCTTATTCAAAGCACGGATACCACTTCTGTGTTAATGAAATGTGTAAAACTCTAGTTACTAGCATTTGTTTTACCACCACATCTAACTTTTTAAATAAAACTGCCTCCGTTTTTTATTTTACCACATTGCTAATGACGTACCCACCCTAGAAGGATGTATTAGGACCTTGTCTGTCCCAAAAACACAGAAAAAAAATCTCTCTACTGGGGGTTGAGCTTTTTCAAGATTCAATGCTCTTTATTAATTCAGATGATAGACTATTTATGTTGTTACGAAACAACCACGGCTAAACTTAACCTATCCCTACTGAGGTGACTTCTGATAATTAATTACTTTAGCTTTGAAAAGATTGTGCAAGGCTTGTGTACTAATTGTTGATACACAATAAGTGGGTTCAAAAGCCTTTAGAGCACACAGTATGAGGAGGTGTACAGAGCAGAAGGGATAGTGTAGCTGTTTAGTCTTGCAACCCCTACATAAAGGTCAACCCCCAATCAATATACGGAAACCATAACTGTCGAAACCCAAAACATACATTAATTCAAACCTGTAATTTATAATGCAAGCTTATGAACAGCAAACTATGGATGCAAGTCATCAATGTTTGTGATTTGTTCAATACCCTGCTGTTGAAGATGCTTTGCTTCTGTGGTTTAAAAATGCCTGTAATCAGAATGGGACATGCAGGTTTCATTTGCAATGTATAATTTTAAAAAGTTCACTTACATACAGATTTTTAATAAAACACACAGTACTTTTCAATGTATAATACTTGTCATTGAATTGTAATTGAAATTTGATTTCAGTGTTACTGTAACTTCAATAAAAACTGACAGTATGCATATGGCGAAGTCAATGTGGAAGTCTTAAAAAAACAAAGATAAAAGTTCTGGAATGGCCTTCACAATCACCAGATCTCAATCCAATAGAAATGCTTGGACTGATCTGAATAAAGCTGTAGCCAAACATTGTGTATCCACTCTGTCTGAACTGAAGGAAATATTCAAGACAGAATGGTTCCAGATTTCACCAACAAGATGTAACGTACTGATTAAGAATTATAATAAACGCCTGAAAGTCGTAATAAAAGCAAAGGGAGGACACATGAAAAACTGAAGCAGGGTGTCAATACCTCTGTCAGGAATGGATACTTTGAAGAAATTCGTTTTTATACAAATTATTTGTTAAATTACTAGAAATTGTGTATGCTGCTTTTTGTTTTATTAAAAAGTGGTTAAAGTTTACTAAATGCTTGTCCTTAATCTGTTACCTTGAATTATGGTATAATAATTAGGGTGCCAGTACTTTTGTCTACGACTGTACTGGCACATACAGTGTTTATTAAACCCTTGCTAGATTGACACTTGCACGCTGATTGGCTAATGCTGGGTCACATAACCAAAAATACAGTAGTACTTTTTGTAAATATTGCAGCCCAACAACTACATTTTTTGATCGTAAAAAGATTAACAAAGCAAGATCTAAAAAGAAGCAGTACATGAGGAGAAAGCAAAGTACGATAACTGTTTGTTTTTAATCAGTTTTGCTTGGCAAGTTTCAGAACAGAGTATTGTGCAAAAGGCTATTGATGCACATCAATTATATAACATGTAGTCCAAGGGATGTAGTTGTTCACACATAAATTGCCTATACTGTTGGGAGCAGAAAATTAATTCTAGCTAGGTAAAATGCATTGAAAATGTACAGTAGCATATGCAAGGTACAATAGCTTATAAAGAAGAAAAGGTTAAGCTCTAGCAAGGAGTGGACAGTTTGCACACGCTGGGGAATTAGAACGAGATGTATAGGATAATAATCTGCGGGATACAGTAGTAGTATTTGCAATTTTGCAAAGTCTAAAATATCTGATAAGTCATGCCTCCATTTTACTGCAGAATGAACAGAGCTCAGTCCAGTCCTATCCTACTCACTACTGCATATGCACAAATGCTCTACATTCCCCAAAAAAACAAATTTCTCAAGTTTTTCAGGTACATTGGTTTTCTGAAAACTTGATCTCATGTAACCTGCCTGATTGTCTGTTGTCTTGCTTATATACCCCTCTAGGGTGAGCATAGTGGTTGTGCATAATATGGGCATTCCCAGAAACCATGTTCAAACTCTGATTGGCTGCTGCTCAGCTTCTTCATTTGCTGCCTCTTCTGTGAACTGTCTTATGATATCATTTCCATTGTCTACTGTTGTCAGTCAAACGTTACTGGTCTAGACGTATCTGGCCTACAGCTGATATTTAGACTTCTGTCTGTGCTGTCCGCTTCCCTGCGGTATATAAAAAGTCTCTACAGTTATCCCAGTTTGTAATAAATTTGTTATATTAGAATCAAAATCTTATCCAAGCAAGACAGTTTATTTCTTTTTTTTATTTTTATTTCTTCTTAAATAAAGTTAAAGTATTCACGAACATTAACAGAAAACTTCAGTGTTTTTGTTAAACATTTGGATATTGAAAAGAGTATTTTACACAAATTGCAACATTAGTTGTGTCTAAGATTACATTTTCAGACTTTATTATAAAAACCATCAGCTTTACTGCATCCCTTCTAGGTTTTAAAATTCTGGTTTCAATGTGTTGTCAGTTCATCCCTTCATATAAAAAGTACCAGAACCTGGACCTGATCTTTCACTGATCAAAAACGTTTCTACCTACAGTACCAATCTTGGATATTAACCTAGTTCTGCTTGGATTGGTTTTGGTTAGGTCATTCAAGTTTTACCAACTGCAAAGGATATGCCTCCAAAAAGGACACCATCCAAAAGACAAAATTTCAATTGAGGAACCACTATATACATTACTATCAACTATGTACACAATTACCCCTAAAAACTTAAAGCCCCACCTATCTTTATAATTAGGTGTTGGGGTGCTATCCATAATCTAAACTCATTGTGTACTGTTGTTTTTTCGATTAACTTGCACATGCCTCTCGCTGTAATTCTTTCACAAAGGCCACAAGGAGTCTAGTTTTGTAATATCTAACAAGGCCTTTTTAAATAGATAAAATGTTTAAGTATCTAATTTATATCATAACTGGAGGATGACAAATTCACTACACACATTTCTTCACCTATTAAAAACTAACAAAACTTGTATGACTAGTAACACCACCCAGTTGTAACAATTATAAAAAACTTGCATAGCTGGAGTAGAAAATGGTCAAGACAAACAGTATCGCAATATTAAGGCCACCACAGAACTAAAATGGCAAATGTCAGGGAATTCAACAAGTAATAAGAATATCTTGAACAAAAAAAATTCTAAAAATGTCCTGAGAACAACATTGTCCATTATAAAAATAAGATAATCTCCTCTGTGCAAGAGTTAAAAAGTCTTTTAATGCATTAATGTTAAAAGTTTGCGTCAGTCTGTGGTGTTCACTCTGTTTCTCGGAGGACGGATGGCCGCCCTGCTGACGGCCTCTTGCGGATGCTTTGTCCAGAAGCGATGAGGTCAGCGTAGCCTTGTTGGTGAGAGAAAGCATAAGCAGACCTGCGACTGGTTGCGCCTCGTCGTAAAGCACTTGGTTTCTTCTTTGGAGCCTCATCTGCCTCGTATGTCTTACGGTTCCTCTGTACCTGCGTTTTAAAAGGAAGAGAATGATTTCCTCTCCCCAGAGCAATGTTCTTAGTCTTTTTACTAAACATTAAAAAAGGACATTTTGTTGGAGGTATAATTATTAGGTACATGATATATAGATATACCACCACATAGTTTGACAGTCTCAGAACTGTATAAAGAGAATTTCAGGTTTCAAGTAAAAACCCAAAAAGCATTCCAACGAAATAGAAACCATCACAAAAACATTGCGGGCACATGTAGTGTATTGTTTTTTATTGGTAGCAGTAGCAGTTACCACACCTACCGAGGTTCTACAAATCAGACAGAACCATGATGTCACAGATGATTCTGATTTTAAATCTAAGGTTTTCTTGACAACTTACTTTATCACCCTCGGAAGGCCATATTGTCTTGACCAGGAAATGAACTGCGATAACAGGCATAAGACTGATACCAACGGTCAGTATAATCGTCAGCCACAGATAAGGCTGTCTGAGAGCATTTGGAGCAGCTCCTGTAGTAGAAATCATTAATAAAATTAATAGAGCAACAATTATTTAATTTAAACCAGGACAGTTCAATATGATAACAAACCATATTTTTAATTTCCAACTTTCTGACTCATCCTGGCTAAGAACTGACATCATGCATCATTATTAAACAAAGTTGACCAATACCAACCTGTAAATGTGAAGTAAGAGGGGAAGATGACATGTATCCCTGCGCTATGAATGTCAAACATGATTCCAAAGTAAATTGCTATACTGCCAAAGACTGAGAATGCATTTAAAAAGGTCCAGTATGAAGTGTTCAGGGAAATCTAAGAGAAAAAGGTAACGCCCAATTAGAACAATGCACCTCACCTCAAACAAAGCTCTCACACACTGTACAAAGGAGGCAAGCCAGAAATGCAAGTAGATCATGTAGATCAGGATTCAGCTCTGGATAAAATCAGCCAGTCACATCCTAATGATGCAATATAGTGATCTGATCTGAGTCCATATATAGAACCATGAACAAAGATATTTATTGATGTATTAAAAATACTTCCGCTAGCTTCTTGTGATTGTTTTAAACAGCTTTTGCAACTTGTTCTCTTCTTTGTTTGCTTGGCATTAGCAGAGAGAGAGAGAGAGAGAGAGAGAGAGAGAGAGAGAGAGAGAGAGAGAGACACAAAAGGAAATGTTTACACAATCCAAAAAGCTAAAGGGGTAGCCACACTCATATGAAACATGAATATTTGACTGTACTTTACTTGCCTGGAGATTGACAATGATGATTAGAGAGGAGGCAGTAGTGACAGCGAATGACTGGTAGTCTGACGGTGCCTCCCCATCCTGCCCCATGGTTTGCAGAAATGCACCATAGGGTATAAAGAAGACTATCAATGAGGTATAAATTCCATGGAACAAACTTATGAAGAAGTTTTTGAAATTAAACAGCTGTCCTTCTTGCCCTGGGACATAAAGCTTTGGAAACCGGAGGCTTAGTTTGTCATTCACATCCTAAAAAAAACAAAAGAAATAAACTGAATCATAACTTATATTAAAATATTAAAATGAAGACTTGAACTTTAAGTTGCTCTCAGAATTGTCATGATTTTAAAGGTTGTGACATTAATAGATTTCATGAGGTTTCAATGAAAAAACGGTGTTCAAGTAAAGTAAATACGCTCCTCAAAACGGTGGGTGATTTATAAAGGAATTTGGGCAGAAATAAAAAATAAATGTGGAAATGATTTGCTAATGCATGGGCAGCAGTGTGGAGTAGTGGTTAGACTCTTGACCGGAGGGTCGTGGGTTCAATCCCCAGTGGGGGACACTGCTGTTGTACCCTTGAGCAAGGTACTTTACCTAGATTGCTCCAGTAAAAACCCAACTGTATAAATGGGTAATTGTATGTAAAAAAAATAATGTGATATCTATATAATGTGATATCTTGTAACAATTGTAAGTCGCCCTGGATAAGGACGTCTGCTAATAAATAAATAATAATAATAAATAATAATGCAGCAAACCAAATCAGAAGGATGCGTGTGTTGGTAAATGTCAGGGCTTCAGCATGGTTTATAAAACTTGAGCCCTTCCTGACTAAAGAAAATGTTTTGAAAAGCTTACAGAGCACATGAAAATCAAGAAGATTCAGGACAGTTTTACAATAAAAACTAATGAACATGTATATCAGATGCATGCATGAATAAACAAACAAACAAACAAACAAACAAACAAACAAATAAATAAATAAATAAATAAAATCACACACCTGATCTAGCAAACCTACAAGAAGAACTGGAAGACTGCTGTACAGAACATTGTACAATGTGATGAACCAGTCCTCATAAGCAGTCTGTAAGAAAAAACAAAAACTCTACCTATAAAACCGAGGTGTAAAACTAAAAACATAACAGGTCATCCAACTGGCAAGTTTTAGCCAGCAAGTCAAGTGTAAGCAGCAGCAGCAGCACCTTTGTATATATATATTTTTATAAACATTATTGAGAATGAAAAAGTACAGTGGAAGCTGGCATTTTTATATAGTTTTAAGCCTGCTAAGATACAGAAGGGTGTAATAAAATGAGAAATAACTAACTTGAGTGCATAAGAGACCTTCAATTTACACATTACCAAATCATTATTCAAATGTTTGTTTCTCCTTGGACATTGGAGTTAGAGGTATGAAAATATGCCCCTGA
Organism: Acipenser oxyrinchus oxyrinchus; assembly: GCA_030684275.1. NCBI lineage: Eukaryota > Metazoa > Chordata > Actinopteri > Acipenseriformes > Acipenseridae > Acipenser > Acipenser oxyrinchus. The sequence goes on along the minus strand of CM060247.1, from coordinate 78,576,929 downwards.
GCATTTTACATAGGTTGATCCTGTCAGTATCTCTGGGTCGGTCTATAGAAAAAACACTCTGCATCAAGGCCAAAGATGAACAATTTGGAGTCATAAGATTCAACCAAATTGTAGATGATAAAATGTGCTGAAAAGCTTTGGAATATAGCTATGGCCAAATGTTTTGCATCACCCTATAAATTAACAAATGTTGCTTCATAAAGTCGAATGAAACCTGCTGAATAATGTTATGTTAACATATTGAATTACATACCGCTCTGGAGTTTTTCATATACTTAACAAAAAACTGAAAAAATGTGACATTTCGAAACACTGTACTACTATAATGGCTTCCGATAGACTTTTGCAATATCATCTTGTAGTTTCATTGATTAAATGATGTTAAATAAAATATAATTCTGTTCAATCCTAAAATTCTAGGTGTGCAAAACTTTGGGTCAAAGCTGTAGGTAAGAACTTGAGATGAGCTGCAGTTTAGCTCAGATTGTTTTGGAAAGGCCCTACTGTTACAAAAAAATAATTGGCAAGAAAAATGTGCCACATAAATTGTCAAATTCTAGGTCATCTCACCCTTGCAGAATATCCACTGAAAAACGAATACCAGAAGTGAACCAATGTGAAAGCGAAGTTCTTGTAGAAAAAGTACCGCAGGAATTTACACATGCGGATGTAAGACCATCTTCCATGCACCAGCAGTAGCCTCTCCAAGTAGCGGAACTGGGCAAAGGCATAATCACTGGACATGACTGCTTGCATTCCTTCCTGTCCACTGATCCCAACACCGATGTCTGCAGCTATAGAGATAAAGATTGGAAATCAGGAATTGTAATCATGAAGCACATATAAAACTTTACTCTCCTCCTTGTACTGTATAAGAACTTCAAATAATTAAATTAACCAGACAATCTAGTACAGAAAAACATTTAAAACAAGTATTTTACTTTTAATCATGTTGACGTCATTGGCTCCATCTCCAATGGACAGTGTGATTGCCTTCTTGCACTTCTTGACCAGACTGACTACCATGGCTTTCTGCTTGGGAGTGACTCTGCAGCAGATGACCGCACTGCACTCGCAGGCCATGTCCACAAAGTGGCTCTGCCGCTCCTCCTTGGCCCGCTCCTCCTTCAGCTTAGACTGCTGCTGTTGTGTTTGTTCTTCCTTTGTCTTGGGAGTAGGCAGTCGCAGCTTCAATTTCCTCTTCCTCTTCTTTTTCTCGTAAAGGATTTCATTCTGTTTGTAAAAATGTATTCAATTCAAATTTCATTAAAATCCATAGTCTTTACTTGTTGTGTTTGATTAATCCTTCTGCAGCATATAAAATAAATAGCTACAACATAAAACACTAACTACCTCAGGTAGTAGAACATGCATAATATCTTCCATTAAAATAAGCCTTTTTATATAATTAAGCAGTACAATGTGTTCTAAAATGAAAGGGAGTGGCAGGGTGTTTTGAGAAATCTGTATTGTCATGTCAACCCCCAGGTCCCAAAAGTGATCCCCACTGATCCATTAACATTTGCACTTCACCAGCCAGACTTACTTTACATTATGCACAAAACACAAGTGCATTTCATACAAAGAATACCATTAGATTAGAAGACTTAATATAAATGGACCCAAAAAAGGTATAGGAAACAATACTGTATTTTATCCAACCAGATGAAACCACAAGGGGTTGGTGTACCATTTGGGAATGGCAGATGGACTGTTCATACTTCAGTAACTTACCAGCCATGACCCAGTGATTACTAAAGCATGGATTCCTCCATCTGTAAAGTAGGGCTCTTTGGCATTTGATTTCACTAGTTCTCTCCCTTCGGTGTTTCTACTGTTCTGCTGCCTGGTCCTCAGAAGCACACTGCAAGGAAAATACATATTTTACAGTTGGTCAAATGGCTCCATGATTGACCACTTTATAAACAAGTTAATTTGACAAATGATGCTGGTCCACACAATAAAATATGGATATATATATATATATATATATATATATATATATATATATATATATATATGTGAAAAGAGGGGCACAACAGGTTTCAGGAAATATTGTATTAGCTATAACTCCTTTAACGTGAAACCAAGCTCAAAACAGGCTTCAGCCTTTCCACATATTATTGTTGTCAAGCAATAAACTTCTGCTGAATAACTTATTTTTTCCTATTAAGAAATGAATGTGACAAAATCCAAACAAAAGTACACTGCCTTCTAATACCGTAATCACAATGATGGATCACATCGCCTGAAACATACCCATCATTGAAAATCCTGCGTGCACTAAAAACAAGCTTAAAAACAGCAGAAGTTAAACATACTTGACATCTTCTCCATAATGGATTTGCGTTTCGTCAGTTAAAAGCTGACAGGCATACCCAATGTTTTCAGCAGTTTCTATCAGGGGAAAAAGTGTTATTGTCACCAAGACAGTAGAAGTCCAGTAAAGAGACTGTAGAAGTACAAATAACAAATCTGACCATCTCAATAACGATTCTCTGATTTACAGGATAATGTATTAGCTAAATCCAGGTCCCTCACATGACAGATTATGGTAATGAAAAACGGAATCTCGGACATGTACAGTACTCTGCAAAAGTTGCTTATATGCTTCGGACAGTCAAGAAAAAAAAAAAATCTATATCTATTTCAGACTAGTACCTTTCTTATCCCCAGTTAGAACCCAGATTTTGATATCAGCCTTGGCCAGGTTGGATATCGTCTCTGGGACACCGTCTTGCAGTTTGTCTTCAATGGCAGTTGCTCCAATAAGCTGGAATGTGACAAGAACCACAATGAAATGCCTTACAAGAGTTTGATTTTACTATGCAACTAAATTGCTGGACAGCAGATTGAGGACATGCATCTTCAAGAGCAGCACCAGCTCTGGAACATCATTCTGATGTTGCTATGCAACGTACGTGTGGATGTTGTATCTGGTCTGGTGTCAATCGCAGAACATTTTTGGTGGAAATGTCCATAATCCAAGTTTATTTTTGTTAACACATTTGGTGTAAAAAGTATGCTACAATACCAAAACGGTTCTGCTATTAAAAATGAAGTCTTGTGTAGACTTTTGTTGGTTAACTGAAATCTGCTTGAATAAACTCCATTGGCTTTCAGTTTATGGGTTAACCTTATGGTATATTCCCTCTCCAGTATGATATTTGAACATGCTCCATCACGTGCCCTTCCCTCTCTTACCCTAAATCTTCACTTGAAAATGATAGGTTAGGCAAACTGTACTGTTAGCCTGTAGATGTATTACAATGCATAAGATTTAAAAAAAAAAAAAAAACCAAAACGACACTGTAGTTTTATTATTAATTAAAAAATTGACATACAAGCAGGTTGGTTTCTATTTCTTCATATACTTTATCCAAAGCTGCTTCTCGGTCTGTCACAGCAATTCTAGCATTCTTGTGCTTAGCTGCCCAGGTGGTAAACTCCTCATCGCTGATGTCTTTGTAACACAGACAGAGAGTTCGGAGGGTCTCGTTTGCAAAAATCTGGTAAAAGATAAAAACAATTTTAGAAAGATAATATAGCATTTAAACAGTTGCCTAGATCAGTTAAGCAGTTATATGATTGTACTTTACCGTCTGTAGAGTACAGATATGAGAGTTATTTTTTAGTTTGAATTAAAAGAAATGGTTCAAAAGACTTGCATCAAGTTCTGTCTGGGTAGTTTCCTTGTTTTCAGACTCTGGGTGCAAACGTTCGTAGATAACAGTGTCAGCTCCTTTACAGTAGAGTCTGATTGTGCCATCAGCGAGTTTCACTGAAAAGAAAGCAGAGGAAGTTATAGAACACATGCACACAAATGTATTGACACCCTACACTTAATATGAGATAATTCAGAAAACATGTTAAATACAAGCATTTAGTGAACATGAGTCACCAATTAATATGACACAGACCAAAATACACAATTAAAAACACCACATACCACACAAGTTTAACAAACAATGTTTATATAAAAAAAGCACTTTGTTTTGTTCAATTCTCTGATATTAAAGTGTAGGGTGCCAATATTTCTGTGACTGTATAAAACAGTTAACTTGTATTGGACACTTGCAACAGTTGAGAAAAACCACAGAACACTTGTGTTCCACAAATGAAAACAACTCAAACTCCAAATGTTCTACATCTATACCCTAATTACTCAAGTCACATTACTTCAATTTTGTAACAGTGTGTTTATAGAACCCTGCAAACAGGAAGTCACTACCTCAAATTGTCTCCGAGACAAATAGGGATGATTAATTATATATATTACACAGCAGAAAATTCAGTGTGACATGAGCAACAGACAATTTGCAAGTATTAACAGACAATTTGCAAGTGGGCAGCAGTGTGGAGTAGTGGTTAGGGGAACTGGACTCTTAACCGGAGGGTCGTGGGTTCAAGCCCAGGTGGGGGACACTGCTGCTGTACCCTTGAGCAAGGTACTTTACCTAGATTGCTCCAGTAAACAAACCAACTGTATAAATGGGTAATTGTATGTAAAAATTATGTGCTATCTTGTAACAATTGTAAGTCGCCCTGGATAAGGTCATCTGCTAAGAAATAAATTAGTGTGTGCTGCAGATATGTTTCCCATATGTATACCTACTAAACACTCAAGCAACAAACACACACATATTGACATTTTCTATTGATTGATTAATCATCCGATCGATTAATAACACCTGTTCACTAGTGATATGAAATTGTACTGAAAAACAATTACAGGTAATACTAAGTATTAACATAATGCTATTGCAGCCAGCCGGTCAGTGAAAGAAAACAACTTCCAGACAGATGTTTGTGAAACCAATCCAGGCAACATGTGTTCTTGCGTCTCCCGGATTTACAGTAACTTCATAATGTCTTTCCCGAATATGAACATATTCTTGCAAGTTTGAACCTGCCAAAGTTATGCCCTGACTACATGCTTGTACTACAGGACTTCCCCATAAAACTACCCCAAAGTCCCTGCGGCACATAAGATTAGTGTCCGCAGCCATACACACGTTACGCAATGTGCGTACCTTTGATTTGCAAAATTTCATCTTCATTAGTGTGGACTTGTATGCAGCGGTCAGATAGGCTGCATACTTGTTGTTTTTACCCATTAACAAATCTGAAATCCACACTAAAACTGCTATTTAATGGGTAAAAATACACATAGCAATTTTGCTGCACAGCTTGTCTGCCTCCCCTAAAACTTCCACTAACAACTACATCTCCCAGAATACAATGTATTCAGTAACAAGGAAACTGTACAGAAGAACAACCAACCGAACAAACATTATCCAATCTCTGGCTAGCTCTGTTGTCTTTGCAGCCAATCACAGTAAGAATAAGAAAAATTCGAAGCTACACAGGTTGAAGTGTAAACACCCCAGTCCTGCTACAAATCCAACTGTAATTTGTTGGAGGCAACCGCTTAAAAAAAAAAAAAATGCCTATAATATTAAAACTAATTGTTTTATAACTTAATGTATTTCCTTATTTTATTTATCTGTATGGCTTTATATTGAAGTTTTAACGTGTTCACAGAGTTTAAGAATTTAACGTTCAAATAGAAGTTCTGTTTCTGTGCTTCTCTTCAAAGTCGTATTGACGGTGGTCAATAAAGTGAATAACAATAGCTGTTGTGTCTGGTTTTATTTTAATACTAAGTTTTTGTACAGTAGTTCAAAGTAACATTGCAGTTAAAATGGAAGGCTCTTTTTTAATGCTTACCCCATTACCATTAAAGATTGTACAGTATTTATCGAGATTACTCATGACTTCAAGGTAATGTTGCATTTTAGCCCCTGAAAATACACTTTACTCTCTGTGTTAATTAGAGGGCAAGTTACTCCCAGACCTAAACTGACTTCACAACAGCACACAAACTGGCAGTTTAATGAAAATGACAACCAGATTTCAAAATGTTACTGATGAAAACAGAGACGTGTTTGTTGAAAATCAGGAAAATGCTGCCACAAAAAAAAGACATTCAGTGATAGAATTTTACTAAACCTTTTAGTAAAGTGTAACTGGAAGAAAATGGAGAAAACAGGAACATTTATCAAACATCAGTATAGCAATGGTAAACTGGGAGGCAAAGACAAGTATTTAACACAACACAAATATGAAAGTTCAGTTTCCTGCGGTAACCAAACAAACTTCACAAAAACAAAAGAAAGTTTAGGAGCAAAACAAAAGCATTACAAAAAACAAAGCAAGGGAAATGGCCATGTGTGCTACTTTTTCAAGCTATTGTAAGATGGCTACAACTAATTATAACAAATAAAAGTACACCAAAGTGTGTATAATAAGCTTGTAATTATATCTTGGCTTCAAGAACATGGTGATGCTCTTAAATTGTCATTAGGTTCTGCAGAGTGCTTTCGATTCAAAGGGAACTGTTAGCTTTTAACTGGCCAATTATCATTATGTATGTTTTGTCTCATCTCAATTTAAAACTTTCAAACCTCAACATCAATAGATCGAAGAATTGTAACAAGAGGGATTTTTTTTTTTTTTTTAAAACCCTACCTGAATACGTTACACACTATTGTTATGCTTATGTGTTAATGTGGATCTGCATCGGCCAGGCGAAACTCACCTGTCTAGAGATTAAAAGGCGACAATTTGTTTTTAATTGAAAGCACTCTGGAGATTATACACACACAGCACAACCTAATTGTGTGATTTAAATGTTTAACTGGCTTTCAATTGAAATGTGTCGGTTCAGTGAGACCTTAAAAGGAAAATTATTCGGAACCGCTGTATCTGTGTATTTGTCCCATCCCTACCTACCTACACCCATATATATATATATATATATATATATATATATATATATATATATATATATATATATATATATATATATATATATATATATATATATATATATATATATATATATATACATATATATACTGAAGATGTTACGTGTGTTCAGTAGGTATATTTAATGTAACCATATCTGCAGCATACACAAAATGTACTTTTTATATCTAATGTATGGGTCATGCCTTGATAAAGCAGGACAACCCAAACACAGCACCATCTCAGATATTAATAAAGATCTTAATTGCAGCTTGATTGGACCAACAGACATACAAATTCTGAGATGGCTACACCTTTATACATTTTCTGCCAAAGTAATAAAGCAAATTGTCTCTAAAATGTGTTTTTTAGTTAATATGTTCAACTTTTCTGATTTTTAAAACAAATTCCAACAAAATGACACTAAAACCATTTCTCTGTTTCAAATGGATCCCAAGCAATAGCAATTTGAATGTCAGTGGGTCTGCTAAAAACCTAAAACTGTGATTCTCTATAAAATCTGAACCATTGCTCAATCAAGCTTCAATTTGAAATTATAAAACCCCCAAGTGGTAACCAATTTCCATTTAAATCAGAGACAATGCTTTGTTAAAATGACCCTTAGGTGTCCAGATTTGTTTCCTTAAATTAGGTATTTCACACAAAATGTATATTTAGAAATAAAAATATCTTACAAAAATCTACCACTTACAAATAATAGACATTCGTTTTCTGTCACTGTTGAAGTCTAATATTGCTATCACTTCATATGTTTTTTCCAAACCCATCTCGCTTATTGTAATAGTGTTTTGTGATCGGGACAGGAAGACAAATCCAAAATTCCTGGCAGCCATAACCAGGGCTCCTTCATCTGGGGAAGCTGCCTGATAAACAAGCTGGCCTGAGATGAGAAAGAGAATTTGTTCAAAGACATGTTAAAACAATACCTTGTCCTTAACCACCACCCCCAAAAAAAAAAACAACAAAAAAAAAAACCTCAGTTTTTAATATCAGCCTTGTTAAAAAGGTAGTCTTTCAAACTAAGAGGGTCTTATAGTAATGATTTACTGCAATGTATTTAGATCTGCTGCTGTTTAGATATATTCAATATAACCTGATCAGTATATTAGGTTCCAGTGAAATGTCAGTGAATTCCTATAAAACAGAGATTGTAATTCCGAGAGGTCAAAATTAAATGTAAAAAAGAATAACGTTATCTGTAAATAAATAAAACCTCAATCTCCAAGGCTAGCTTTTTTCTTCTCACTCACCTTCCTTTTCTTCCACCATCACAGTGTGGCAAAGGGCAAGTAATCTGAAAAACTCCAGAGCATTTAGGTCTTCCCCTTTCTTTATGCAAAGTGGCAAAGAATGGTCATAAAACTGGAACTTCCCCTCTGCATACTTATTCCAGCTAAAATCCACAGGCTGCAGTGTTTTGAAAGAAAAAAAAAAGTATATAAGGATACAGGATACAGTACAAATACAAGAACAAAAGAATGACTACAAGGTAGGTTCTACTTGGATAACATATATTGTAACAATCTAATCAAACGACAGATGCAATTTGTGTTTTGCCACATACTGAAAATGCCAGTGCTTGTGAAATGGCATAAAAAGGGACCTAGGGAGCCATGACTGCCCAATAATAACCAGTTTACATCATACGACTGCATTATCTGGCAGAAAAATGTAACTCAGCATCAGTAGCTGAGCTTTAAATCCCAGATCTCTTCACAGACAGAACTAGGCCCCAAAACATATCACCTCCAACAGTGCAAAGCTTTTCCCATTTGATATTGAAAGAAATAAAACAGGATTACAAGAAACAGTGGTAGCTTCAACCTATAATGTTAAAATACAGAATGCAGGGCACACTGGTGCACTTGTTTCAATACAAGGTCTCCAGTGCACAAACTCATTTATCTGAACTTTATTTAAAAGAACTCTCACCCTGGTTTAGTTTGGATTAAAAGGGGTTTCACTGTACACACATATATAAAAAAAAAGTCTTACGTTAATGCTGTCTAAATTCACTCCATCTGCATTACATGGGTTACCTAAGGAGAATAATGATATTAGAAAATCAGCAATATATTTCAAAACTTTAATCTTTGTTCCTGAATAAATAATGTGTTGTGTTCAATATTGAAGCTCACCGTATGTCTTTCCATTGATGGTACACTTTTTGAAGGCCATGATGTTTTGGGTGAGGGTCCCGGTCTTGTCCGAGAAGATGTACTCTATCTGTCCCAGCTGCTCATTTAGGGTAGTGGTCCGAGCCTTGGCAGGAGTGTCCTTGTCTTCATAGTACATCTGCAGATCCCAGTTAATGAAGTGACTCTGACCCAGTCGGATAACTTCAACACTTGAAGAGACATTTGAAAAAGAAATTAGCTTTGAGTGACACATCCCAGACCAAATTAAAAGCTACCTGTGGGTTGCTTAGATCTGGGGGAATACATTTGGATTCACTCAATGACATGCTGATTCAAATGCAAGACACCCCCTTCACCCTAATACATAGTTCAAAGAAACCAAATACTGTCCTGCTTTTTGATTACAGTATTTTGCATTTGTTAAGCAAAACAAGGCTCTTTCCTTACCTCACATAGAGGGAGATGGGGACCATTGTGTTCAGAACAATGAGATAACCCCAGAAGGTGATAAAGCCTCGGTAGGTTGAGTTTTCAGATGCTCCATCATTCAGGTACCAGGCTTTACTGCCAATCTGCTTCTGCCAAAAGGTATGGCCAATAGCCAGGCCCGCTGCTATGAGAATAAGGAGGAAAAAGATCTGTGCAAAAAAAAAAAAAAAAAAAGAAAAAGAAGAAAATGATTTCTGGAGCAAAGCAGCAAGAAGTGCTGTCACATCAAAATTATGACCAACATATGAGACTACAACATGCACATTTTATGAAAATCTGCATGCGTTATTTACAGGTTGTGAGCTCTCTCTCTCTCTTAGTATATACACTGTAAAATGTGCTGTATATACAAATGCTGTGATCTGAACAATACACTCTGGGGTTTTTGGTAGGCTAGCACACAAGACGTGTGCATTACACCAAAAATGTCCAAAACTGAAATGGACAAAACCCAAGTCAGCTTTATCGTGCCTGTTACACATAGGGTGCATATTATATAAATAAAAAAGGGAATAAGATTTATTTTCACTTAATACAATTACAAGAACCTCAAATCAACAATCAATTATATCATGTATTTTCTACATTCAGTATATATTTGCCCCCACCCACCATGGACATGACAATTACTGACAGACAGTGTTCATGTCTTCAATACTAATGAATTGTAAAAGCTGTACATACAGTGTAAACCATGTAATTCATCAGACAATCAATATTAGTCCTTTTAAATCTAGTTTTGCCACCATTCTTCATGATTTTGGTGTCAGCCCCTAAAGAAAGGAAAAGAAAAAAAAATTATATATATTAAAAAAAATTGTTTTTAATTGAAGCACCAAAAAAAAAAAAAAAAAGAAAAGAATCGGGGGGAAACAAAATCTCAGTCTACACACTTTCCATGTGGAATATGATGAGTAGCAGTTCTGGTTTCTCATTAGGTTTAATGTCTCTGGCATGTCTGAAAAAGCACAACCTGTGCAAGTCGAAGCCACATTTTCCCAAGTTAACTGGCACTTTGCGAACATCTGTGCAATCGCTGTGCTGACAAAAACAGTATCTACAGAAGGTATGAACATGACATCACCACAAAACAAGCCAGCTTTATTCGCCTTGAAATCATTAAAAAAAAACAAAAACATAATAATAAAATTGACAGAACTGGGTGGTGCAAGCAATTGAAAGATATGTCAAATCACACTGAACATTTCCATCAATGTGTTCCATGTAAGTTTTCTAACTAAAGTATCACCATTTTCTGTCAAATATTTACGATTTAAATATTTCTGTCAAATATTTATGATACTATTTAAGATTTTCGGCATTAGGCAGTGTTTTAACTGATGGACAGTACTGATGCACAAAGTCATACCTCTGCAATAAACTGTGGCTGCCCAGCAAAGCACAGCACTCTTACAAGCTCATTAACACAGCCAGTGTTAGAGTCTTTTTATTAAAGCGTGTGTAAATGGATTGCTTGTCTCTCAGTTCACTTTCTTGTTTTAGTTTAATGTGTCACTGATTTTTCAGAATGTTCTTTTATTGTCAGAGTGAACATGTACCTCAATGCAGCAGTATTTGCAGCACTATTGAAGCATTAAAATAAATTAGTTAAACAAGTAGTATGAAAATGCTTGAGTATGTCTGTGGAAGCTACGTTGAAACATGGATAGGCAAGTCAGCATTTTACAAGGACATCACACTTTGGCTGTGTGTCGAGAACATCTTATGATACTTTGTTTCCTTTTAAAATGAATATACATTCTGCTGCATGCACATACTATTTTGTCTTGTTTGTGCATAACTATAAAAGCTGTACGTTGTAAATACGTGTCAGAAAAGCATTAGCAGACTGCCTCTCTCCAGATATCTGCTTGAATAAAACAACCTTCTTTATCATTGACTCTTGGAGATTTAATTCATTTTTCATCCCTACACTATGCATCCTCGCTCATCAGACCCACTTCAGCTATTTTTGCTTTTTGTATTCTTCGAAACATTAATTTTCTTTTGAATATTCATAAACTGATTTACGTTTTCTCCCCATTCCTAATCTACTAAAAATATTATATTTTCGTGTAAGTATTTCAATTTCGTTTTTGATCAAGCTAGTAGTTACTACGCCCAGCAATTGTCACAATATATCAGACTTTGCTTAACCAACATAATCAGGTGATAATGTGTTTGTGAAATGCCAGAGAACCACGTTTGAATGTTATTTGATCCTCTGATGTCTAAACATCTGCTGTGTCCTAGGATACAGTGTAGGGCTGCTTATTACAATGTCAGAGTCAAAATAAAACAGCATTTTAAATCAAAATATTGTGTATTTCCTAGAAAATAGTACCAGGATAATATTGAATAATAGACAAAAATCAGGTATAAATCAGTGAAAATCGACGTTATCTTGCCCTGGTAGCATCCTGCAACATACTACTATACTGCAGGAAAAAATAGATAATTACATTTATAGAAGATAAAAGAACCATTGTGTATATATATATTTTTTTTACTAACCTGCAAAAATGACCAGAGCATGACTGATGTCTGTGTTGCGCACCGTACAACCACGCAGTAGAATGTTACTCAGATCCAGTGAGTAACTGTCATTTCTCCACATCATAGTGCCAGTGAATTTGTCTAGTCTGTTGTTGGGCTCTTCACATTCAATCATAGCTAACAAAAAAAAAAAAAGAAAATTGTTCACCTGTGGAGCGCTTAGTTAGAAGCTCTGTCAGCTTGCCGATACAATCCAAACAAGCTCAGTGAAAAACTAGAATCAATTTTTGGT
>CM060247.1:78501162-78564183 GCA_030684275.1 Acipenser oxyrinchus oxyrinchus | reverse complement strand
GCTTTTAAAGAACTCTGTAAATTTGCAGAATTTACGTAACCAAATCCACAAGCAATCATTGAAGCAAATCAGATCTTGCTTATTGATATGAAATTATGCAGCCAGTTTTAAAAATCAAAGTTTTTACAGAACAAGCACTGGATGGAAATCTCTCAGATTACTGCCAACTAGTGCTGGAATTGAATTAGCTGTTACAGGTTCAATACCCTATTGCCAATCAAATCGATCTAACATGTGCCCTCACCGCCCAGGGTTATTTGAAAAACAGTAGGATTGTCTCTCAGCCTTCGCCGACATGTTTTGCCTTAGATAAAGACAATAAAATGACAGACAGTCCACATCATAATCCCCAAATCACTCCTCATGTATGCCATTATAAAAGTATCAAATGTAGCTTCTAGTATTACCATGGACAATAGGAGAACTAACTCCTCTACCATTACTAAGCCATTGGAGTTTCTAAAGATGTGGTAATATTTAAAATGCACACACCATCATAATCTGACATCTGCTGTTCTGTTTGTAGTTCTTCATGTGTTACCTTCAGGGCCAGTTTAAACTTCAAATTAGTTTCTCTGAAAAATAAATATTAATTAAAATAAATAATTACATAAATACATTTCACTGAAATCCTGGCTAACATACAATATTGATAATGCTGTTAAATCAGAGGTTCATAAATTACAAAAGGTCATTGCTAGTAGATTACACGCTTTATACTAGCCATTGAAAGACTTGTAGATGCAAAACATACAAAAAAAGGGAAGAAATGTCCAATCTTCATGAATGGAAAAAAGGAAACAGATACTATTACAGGCTCCTGATTTTAAGGAAAACTTAATTGCTTCGATAAAATGTGGGGTCCAATGACAAAAAAAAACAAAAACACACCACTGGCAAAAGTGTATAATTGTCTTATTTCTAATCATATTCTATAATTGTTAATAGCATAACTAACAACATGTTTATAGACTGGTTATAATCACTTATAATTAGGGCTTCTGTTTTTCAGTTTTTATTAATTTCATTTTTCTGTGTATTTTTTTATTTTTTTTAGCTATTTTCGAGTTTTACGTAAAGAGCTCTTTTTCGGGGCTTTTGCTTTTTATATACTGTATGAAATTAGTGTTTTCGGTTACTTTCCAAAATGTTTGGGCAATTTGTTCTGTCAAAATATGTATAGTAACTCGACAGCACTTGCACACTTAGAAGTTGTACCTTCTTTCCTTTGCTGTCTTCCACAACGTAATCCTTATGGTCACAGGCACATTCTTATGGGGTTTTTGAGTGTAGGCATTTTTGTACATTTCACCACAATTTTCAATTCTGTTTTAAATCCTCTGTTTCTTAACTGTAATACAGCTTTAAATCCTGTGAACAAGCCTCCATTTCTAATTGTAGTCTCGTTTTAAATCTTGCAAGCGGAGCCTCCAATAGAAAAGTAGGAATTTGCTGCCACTCAGTAGTTAGGGTGGGTTTAAAAGTATTCGGAATGAATCAATGATAGATGCAAGTCAGGAAGGAGGGACATTGTCCAACTGCACAGGGAAAGGTCTTTTTTTGTAGTTTTTTTTGTTTTTGTTTAAATGGTAAAGGGATGGTCAATGTGAATTGATTAACCATTTTGACTGTTTTTCCAGTGTTTATTGGCTATACACTGATTTCATTATTTTATTGGTTAAAACAGAAAATCAGAAGCCCTACTTACAATGAATCCCTAAAGTATTACCCAAATGTCTTCTATGGCATGGTTTGAGGGTTTAGATTTGTATGTATACGTTCCATTCTATTCTACAATCGGTTTCTCAGTCTAGCGTTTCAGGTTTCATTCTCTAAGGCAGTGCTAGTACTGTGGAATGTGCAATGAAAGTCGGGGGACGGTCAGGTGACATTTGTATCCAATTGCGTGTCATGTAGCAATTCCTATCTACCTGTGGGCGTTTAGAAGGCTGAGATATATTGCACGAAGCCATTCAACTTTTACAAGTATATATAGTGTTTTAAAATTATTATTGTTTTTGTTTTATTATTAGTTTTACTTGTTTAGTTGTAGTTTATATAGTTTTTAGCGAAAGCTAAACATGGCAAAGTACGTGGAGAGCGACAACGGCAGTGATGAAGATTTCGAAGTTGGTTCAGAGGATTTCGATACCAGCGACAGTGATGCTTACTTATCATTCAGCGATGATGATGAGGATTTGGAGCCAAGAACAGCAGGGGACTGGGTGTTTATTACTGATCCCTATGATCAGGCCAGTCCTCCATCATTTGATTTTGCACCTGTTTACACAGATGTGCACCCTGCCGTGGAACTTGAGAGTGTGCGTTCTCCATTGGAGTGCTTTTTGGCTTTTGTTCCCAAAAAGCTAAATCACTTACCTTTGTAACTGTACAAACAAAAAGCACATGCAGCTACTTTACAGGTCAGCCAGCTGCAAACGGGAAGCTGTTTGGTTTGAAATGGCAGTGTTGTGACGAAATACTATCAAAACACAGTACTGTGTACAAGGCAATAAAGCAGGCATCTGCGGCAGCCAGATCCATCACAATGTCTGCGCAAAGTAGCCCTGTACATGCATTTGTGACTATCCCTCCAACACAAAGGAAGCAGAGATCGCAAAAAAGGTGCAGGGTCTACTGCGAAAATGAAAACAAAAGAAAGGACACAAGAAAAATGTGCAGTGGTTGCTAAGGCAACCCCGGGTCCTGTTGTATTGAATATTTCAATAAATGGCACAGAGCAAGTCGATAATGGCACACGTTTTGATGTTTGACAATTACCGTTTACTGATTATTATTGTTATTAGCAGGGTTTTTGGTTTTCATTGTTCAAACAAAAAATTAAAAAATGTGTTTTTATCTCTATATTGAACATGGGTATGTAATGAAAAACACAGTTTAGGTAATTTATTTGTGTTTTATTCATCATATGTTAACATTTTATAGCAATTACAGGTTTGAAAACATTATTATAATTTTCAAAATCTGGTACCTGGGAAGGGGTTTCATTCTTACAGCTGGAGTTGAAGTGGTTAAACAAGATAAAAATTGAAATAATTTATTTTTTCTTTCAAAGACACATCATTATTGTAAAAGGTCAAATCAAGGAATATAATACAGTAAATTGCAATATTCACACCCTGAACCGCTCACCCTGTGTTTTTTTATTTATTTTATATATATATATATATATATATATATATATATATATATATATATATATATATATATATATATATAGAATATTCTACAACAGACATCAAACCGAAACCTTACTTAGATATGGTTATGACTGAGGGCTCAGATCCAGACTTGTCCATTAGATTAAACTCCCACACACTTGTGAGGTTTTGTAGATACATTTCTGAATTTTCCATGTCTAGAAAACAACTTTATTTGAATTTACTTCCGTGTAATGAACATATTTAGCATTAGGCTGTTGGAGTGGAGCTCTGTTTGGTTATCGGGTGGTGCCACAAGACATTTTTTTTAATTTTTTTTATTGGGAACAATTGCATTGTGTGTGTTTAATGATGGCAACATGAGCTTTACCAGTCAGTACATAAAGCACATTATGGCAGCAAATTATAAATGGGATTGCACAAAAAAAAAAAAAAAAAAATATATATATATATATATATATATGTATATATATATATATATATATAAATGAAATGAAGACATCTTACCCATCAAGTTCGGCTGTTTCAACGTAACAAAGACTGTTTGGTTCCGAGGTGGACAACAAGAGAATATCAGCCTGAATGGAATGAAATCAAAATGTCATGACACAAAAAATATGATTAAATAAAGCAGAACAAAACATGCTCACTTTAGTTAGAGATGATTTAAAACTTCAGACAAGGTTCTGTGAGAACTGCATGTGTGCACTTGAATGCATTCTAAATAAATATTTAATTCCTACAGCAGTTGAAAACTAGCATTGTTAGGGGTACTTGAGGACAGGGATAGAGAAACATGAATTTTTACAGGCTAGTCAGCACACAAAAAGTAAATATTAAATGAAAAACATGTCATCTGGTATAAAGGTAAAAATCATCTTACAGGAATAAAATCATTTTTCTTCAATCGAACAATATCCCCAACTTGAATGTCCTTCCATTTGTATGATTGAAACCTTAATAAGAAAAAAAGAAGAGAATTTAAGTTAGCTCTGGAAATAAAAGTAGACCATGCATAAACACCTTAAAACTACTCATACCATGCAATTGAGAGTATTAAGCTTAAATCAAATATTGAAGGGAAAATTCAACTTAACATAAGAAGAACATAAGAAAGTTTACAAACGAGAGGAGGCCATTCAGCCCATCTTGCTCGTTTGGTTGTTAGTAGCTTATTGATCCCAGAATCTCATCAAGCAGCTTCTTGAAGGATCCCAGGGTCAGCTTCAACAACATTACTGGGGAGTTGGTTCTAGACCCTTACAATTCTCTGTGTAAAAAAGTGCCTCCTATTTTCTGTTCTGAATGCCCCTTTATCTAATCTCCATTTGTGACCCGTTCCTTGTTTCTTTTTTCAGGTCACAGAAGTCCCCTGGGTCGACATTGTCTATGCCTTTTAGGATTTTGAATGTTTGAATCAGATCGCCGCGTAGTCTTCTTTGTTCAAGACTGAATAGATTCAATTCTTTTAGCCTGTCTGCATATGACATGCCTTTTAAACCCGGGATAATTCTGGTTGCTCTTCTTTGCACTCTTTCTAGAGCAGCAATATCCTTTTTGTAACGAGGTGACCAGAACTGAACATAATATTCTAGGTGAGGTCTTACTAATGCATTGTAAAGTGTGGAGATTAAATGCTGGCTGCTTATGTAGATTACATATTATGCTAGACAATTGCAGAATACCTGCCATCCTGAAGGACATCACATGACCTATTATTAATTTCATTGTCCATCCTGTGACGTGCCTAAAAGATGAACGACAAAATGAAAATGTTATTAGCATTACACAGGTTCTGTCCAAAGTATGTGCTCGTTATCCTTTATTTAACAATAAAGTCTAATAGAATAACATGCATAGAATGTCTATACTGGCTGCAGTACACCAGACATTTATTCAAATAAGTATCACTGTCTATATTCCAGGGCGACTTACAGTGGTTACAAAATATCACAATACAAGATATCACATTTAAAAATATCACATTACAGATAAGAGCAGTTATAAAAAGTACAGTAAAAATCAGTAGGTGGTTGAATGCTAGCATAGCGACATACAACAAACACTTACAATATCATCCACCAGGTCTTTGATGGCAGTGATTCCCAGCACCAGGATCAAAGGCACCAACGTTGTATACCAAGGCAGTGTGGAGATTTGAGGAATTACCTGAAACACAAACACATGGAATAGTGTCGCATGGAATATTACATGTTTGAAGACTTTTCATCATTCAAGATTGGGCTAATCCACAAGAGGAATAGTGTTTTAATACTGTACAAAAAATGTAATCCACAGCTACTCAATGAAGGCACACAATATTCAACAGAAAGGTTACCTACAGCATGCAGTTCAATAGTACACTATTACCATTGTTAAGAAACTATGCTGTAAATTACATCACCAGTCTAACTGCACATTGGATAGCTTAAATACTCAATAAGGCTCATTACAGGTGTATCTTAAAGAGCAACTTCAAATGGGTACGAAATATCAGGGTTATATTAACTAATGTATTCTCCATGTTCTTTAGATTCACTTTGTAGACTGTTTAAAGCAAACCTGTGGCTTTAAAATGCTTCTCAAAACATGTCTTCTCTTCAAGACTGTAACCATTAACCTGCCCCCATATAACCACTACATTTGTTCTATATGGTATTTCTTTCTGGTGCATTTATTACAGAAACAACTTTGTTACAGCAAGGAACAGTGAAATTATTGTTCAGAGAAGTTTCCTTCTAGTTTTATAGCATTCAAATGATGTACTGCTCTATAAAAGGTGAACAGGTTTGTCTTTTGCTCTAAAGAATGGCTCACTGCCTCATTGTTCTTGTGTCTAGATGCAGCTTGTGCAAGTTGCTGTTGTACAGGAAGCGCCATTCTGAATTGTTTTACCTGGGTAAATAAAGATAAGTGGTTGGTTGATTGACTGATAAACAAATTGATTCCTGACACTGAGACTACCTACCTGCAAGATAAGTAGTGCAAGGAAATAGGCGTTGGCTGCTCTTTTAAACTGATCAATCAAGTTCAATGGTAAAAACGTGATGGGATTATATTTGTAGGTTCTGATTGAATTCCCCTGGAAGAAAACAAACAAACATATTAATGTGTAATTTATTTTGTCATTTAGGTTTATGCAAGTATACCTGTGGTAAATGTCTGAGGATGCCAGTATTGCAGACAGTTTAAGATGTCTTTCCTTACACATTAAAAAAAAAAAAACATTGTTGGACTGATTGTAATAAATAATGTAAAAATCATTCAAATATTATATTTTAAACGTATGACTGAAATGTCTCAGTGGTTACCCTGCATAAATAACAATTTTAAAAAGCTGTACAGGGTCATATTTACAAAGAGTTTACTGCCGTATTTAACTTATTCCAAATTAAATTTAACAAAATGAAAACAAAGTGCTTAGGAGACCTTGCTTTATATTACTAGTGGTTGGATTCTAGTTTTGGTAGCATCCGTTTTTCTCCCTTAATAAAAGACCGATTATCTAGAAATTCATGTGTCTGGTAGTTAACAAGGATTACCAGCACAGAGTCTTAAAACAGTGAAAGAGTATGGACAAACACGGAATGCCGCAGACATTCTCGTCTTTGTATTATACATGGGCTACGTGTTATACATGAACAACTACCTTAAGAGCAACATGTATAGTTTTTAGAGAGGTCCAGGGGTACACAAGGGGCTTCTAGATCTACTAAATAATGGTGGACCACATACTGTATCATTACACAGAACCAGTGCAGAATTACACAGGAAAACAAGCACATTCATAATCACGCAAACTTTAATAACTTTAAACACTTAATAAATTAAATCTCCAACCATCAATACAGTGTTGATATGCAATTACATTTATTAAAGCACAGTAAATATATTACTGTATACATATATGTAGGGCTACAAAAAACATTAGGACAAATGTTGCGACAAGAAGTGTCTAAAGACATTGAGACATTCTTTAAAATTATTACTACTGTGCTACTGCTTACATTATCTTTAGAATTACTACTACTTTCAGGACGGACATTTTTTTTTCCTTTTACCAATATAAGGAAGAAGTGGTATATAAATGGGAATGTTAGGTCAGAGGACAGTTTGATCACTGGGAATATTCTTATCAAATGTCACTGACATCACACACCAGGAAGTACACTCAACAACCCTGTACTATGTCTTTGAATAGCTAAACCCGAGCAACGTGGGCAACAAGAATAGACATAAGCTTTTACTGCCCAGTATACAACCTTCACACTTTTTACAAAGACAGTTCAAAAGCTACGTCACTAGGCCATATTAAGCAGGTGTGATTACCCAGCCTAAATGCCCATGAATCACTTGCAGCATGAATTAGTGAGGTGATACAGTACATTGTGAAAAGGGGGAAGGGGTATTGTTTTGTAAAATAATCTTATTATTCAATTGACCTCAAAAACAAACCTATTTAAATTCTGTATCAAAACCCTCAAAAACATCATATAAAATTATACAACCAGAACCAAAATGTCCAAAAACATGTTTTTGCTTTCTTTGCATTGGTTCCCTGTCAGCTACAAGGCTATATATGAATAGCTCAAGGAACATACCTTATACACTCAGACATTATGTACTTTCTGACAGAGCCTAGGGCTAACCCCTTGAACAAAAAAAACAACCAAGCTTTTAGGTATTGTGTGCTTCGGAATTAAAAGGTGTTGCAGAAGACCCTGCAGTATTTACAACAAACACTTTAACTTTGCTGTACCTCCAGTTGACCATATCGCAGCATTTAAAAAAATATATATATATATATATTCCTGATTGTTTTGAGATATAGATATATTACTCTGGAACACTGGAGAAAGAGGCATGTTCTTCTAAACACAGGGAATCCAGTGCCTCCTGCAACGTTGTTGTTGCTCCAATTGAAAGGAGTGGCGTATTGTGGGAACAGAAAATCTGCATTGTTAAGGAGGAGGCGTGATGAGGATACACTGATCTGCAAAAATAATTTTTTCTCCTGGTGAGCACTGCCAAGTAAATGTTGAAAAAAGCATTGCCCAATTGATTTATGGCTCATGATGTGTGATTATAAAATTCAAGGGTCGGCCATATGTTTAAAATATAAGACAGAGACAGCACAGGACACAGCAAAGGTAACGTAATGCATTAGTTGTAAACTTTGCAGTCTGTTCTGTAACACTTTAACTTACAGATCTAGTTACTTTAAGTGGAATTACACAAAACGTCCTACACCTGTTGAGAGGATCTTCTTCCTTTCCAAGTACATAGTTATATTTGATTACACATGCATTATTCTTGTGTGTTTGACTAATATAAAATCATACTACTTAAAATATCAAATCCGTTCTTTAGTTACAATAATTCCACAGAAATTTCTTAAAACTAATATTGCCTACTGCACTGCAACAGGTTTATTTTCATCTACTAAAGTGAATTGGTTCCCCTCTGAATGGTTAAAACACCACTACCACAATTAACAAAATCTACAACACTGAATCACGCATACAAAAAGTAAAACTATATGGAACTTTGTAAAGACAGACCTGTCTCCTTATGCCTACACTGTGAAGGCATACAGTGAAAACAATTGTCGACGTGACACATAATAAAACCAACTTACTGAATATTTACTCTTCTTAAACCATAAGAAGCTCTTTTTCTGAAACTCTGGCAGCTCACAGAATCTCCTGTCATTTGCTTTTACTTTCCAGGTGCCCTCTGAAACAAGAGAGGAAGACTTAGAGAACAGACACCTATTGCAATGAAGTCAAGGACTAGCATTTCAGATGTCAAAGGAAATCGTCCCACAGGTAAATACTAAATATAAATAACATATGAAAATAGCTGCTCCAGAGCCACTTCGGCATTAGTTAATGTGTGCATGGGTACATTTCATTAACATTCCCCTGTGTGAATTTCAAAACATTTACAGGACTAGTTTCCACATCCTCCAATTTCTACCTGATAACATTGAAAAAGGTGTCTTATAAAACTGGGCAAATAATTTGTTTGAATCCAACTCTAATTTAGATTTTAGTAATAGCTAAAACAGTTTGGATGCCTTAGTAATAAATAAATAAATAAATAAATAAATAAATAAATAAAGTTCACATTGCTAGCAGCAGCTACTGGCAAAACATACCTTTCTTCACTGGCCCCTGCTTGTCCTCGGTCTCCTGATTAATGCGATTTTGCTCAGTGCTTTTTGGCTGTGGCTCATCTAATTCATCATCAGTTTCATCGTCACTGTATGGCATGTCCTCATCATTGGGACCTAAAGAATCAACTGAGCTTACTCTAGAGCGCTGATCCATGTTGACTGGTACCAGGGGTCACTAAGGGGGTAAAAAGAGAACAAAGCGTCAAAAAAACAAAACAAAATGGCATGGTAGCTTTGATAGCTTGAACAGGAGACCATCTCTTGCTTGATCAATATGTTAACAGTAGGACTGTTACCTGTTGGATACATTTTACAATGTCTTATTTTTCCATATGTGGATCCAGTGTGCCCCATCTTTCTCATATTGTAAAAGGTCACCGGATTTCATAACAATACTTAAAAGCAGCCTGTAACAGGATAGCGTCAGAAATAAGACTCAGGAAAAACTGCAATTCTAGTGCGTATGCGGACCTTTAATACAAAAGCAACAAAACACACAAACAAATAAACAGGCGCAAGGGCCAAAACAAAAGGTTAAACAAAACAATTCTGCTGTCAGGCTGGGCATTCACCTTCACTGACCAAGTTATCCAAAAACACAGTACATAGACTCACCTTAACACCACCCCCAGACAAAGGATTTATATACCATGTGGCTGGAGCCTAATTAACCATCAATCATTCAATTAAGGCTCCAGCCACAGTCTCGCATGTATTCTGGCAGGGAGGACTGTAACCCCCTCCCTGCCAACCCTAGCTATATACAGTGCCACAGCACAGGGGTTGAATACTTATGCAAGCAAGATATTTCAGTTTTTTATTTTTCTTAAAAATATTTCCCAACATAAAACCAATGTCCCCTTACAATAATTGATTCTGAGTTTCAGTGTTTTAAATTAAAATATCAAACAGAACAAAATTTCAATGTACCATTTGTAATTCAGTGATATGAGAGAATTGGTCAGGGGTCTGAATACTTTTGCAAGGCACTGTATATATATATATATATATATATATATATATATATATATATATATATATATATATATATATATATATATAGAATGCACCAAATCCAAATCCTATATCCTCCCAGATGCACATCCATTTTAATACATCCCTCCAATGTGTTCAGTAGTTCTTTAAATAAAAGACACGAATCCGGTATTTGAATGTAACTTTTGTATTTAATAACAAGAACACGTTTTATGAACTCTGTTGCGGCTCTCAACTCCCTATTACTGGTGATGCACACACTAAACACGTCATGCAGCTGCTGAATGCAAACATACCCCCATATGCAACAGCACAGTCACATCACACTTTTCATGGAGTAAAGTTATGCAGTAAACCTGTAATAGTAATGACAAACTGCTGTAGACTTTTGTGCTTTGTTGCTTTGTCTGAGACACGTTCTAGAGCTCCTAGTGAGAGAAAAAAAAAAAAAAACGATGCACAGAAATAAATATTTAACTGTCAGGTGTGCAAGACGTTGTTGAACAACATACTTTAGTAAATACAATTTTACATTACTGTAATGTGCCAATACAAGTTGAACCATTTGGGAACTGCTGTGTTTTATTAAAATAATTGTTAAACTATTTTGTAGCCTATTTGATAGGTGTTACACCCAGAGTGCATTTAAATCAACATAGGTTTTATTTTGCAGGGAGATTTAGGTCACTCATCACGGTAATGTTTTCCTCATAGCTCTCAGATAGGGTTGTCAACAGGCTCCAGAATCTCGGGATACTAAGGCAGGTCAGGTTTATTTTAACTCGCCTCTCTAAACTGCAATGTATTTGACATGTTACCTGAGTGTGAACTGCTGTGATCTCAGAGCGCGGTTTGGAAGATACAGGGTAAGTAACTCCTACAAATAACTAGGTGCTAATCCATTCAGGGCCTCATAAGTTAACAGCAAAATCTTAAAATCAATTATATACTGCACAAGGAGCCAATGTATAGAGGTCAAAACAGGGGTAATATGTTTACTTTTCCTGGTTTTAGTCAGAATTCTAGCGGCAGGATTCTGAATAAGCTGCAAGCGGGATACCACACGTTTTGGGACCCAGGAAAAAAGTGCATTACAATAATCAATTCTAGATGAAACAAAAGGCATGCCTTAGTCTCTCGGCATCAGATACGGAAATAATTTGTCTACGTTTTTAAAATATTTTTCAAATGATAAAAAGATACTTTAATAACTTCCCTAATATGAGTCTCAAATGATAGATCAGGATCAAAAGTGTTGTATACAGTAACTGGTTTTAGGGGTGTCCAATAACACCCTTCATGAATTATTATTATTATTATTATTATTATTGTGTTTATTTAGCAGGCGCCTTTATCCAAGGCGACTTACAGAGACCTAGGGTGTGTGAACTATGCATCAGCTGCAGAGTCACTTACAATTACGTCTCACCCGAAAGACGGAGCACAAGGAGGTTAAGTGACTTGCTCAGGTCACACAATGAGTCAGTGGCTGAGGTGGGATTTGAACCGGGGACCTCCTGGTTACAAGCCCTTTTCTTTAACCACTGGTCCTCAACCTATTTAAAAAACTTTAGACCTGCTGACAGATCACGGACACTGCATCTGATAATAGTCCTGCCATTGCATCAACTGTCAGCTCATGGCAGCATACCAAATGATCTCTCAATTATTAAACAGACACACACAAATACACGGTCAATTACTGACCCTCTGGTATTACATACCCCCAACAATCTCTGTGGAAAAGTTCCTTAACAATAGAATTAATTTTAATCACAGACTTGTGTAGATGTGTGATTGAAGAAAAAAAAAAACTTAAATTTGTTTATTTTTTATAGTCAACCTTTAGGAATTTCTAGTGGCACACATGCGCCTGAATTAAAATTTACATTCTCACAAGTGCCATAGTTTTTTGTCCCATATGCAACCAAATTAGTCGCACTGTAGAGCCCTGTTATGTTGTCACTTTGTTTCCGACAGTTCCTGAGAAGAAAAGTCACCGCAGTTATTATTATTGAGGTGTACTTGCCGCTCGCTGTGTGTTATTGTTTTCTGTAAAACATTGATATCCTGTCAGTTAAGAAAAGGCTTAAGGCAAAAGCTTGTTTTAATGTTGTCTTTATTACACCAGCCAGAGACCTACGCTTACAACTGTATTGTCATATTTTCTACATTTTCTTTAAATTCTCAAAGTAATAAATCAAAACCTGGGTAGTAAAAAGAGACCCGGGTAGCGCGGGTAATTTAAACCCGGATTTATATATTATATACTATATATATATATATATATATATATATATATATATATATATATATATATATATATATATATATATATATATATACACACACACACACACACACACACACACACAGTTCTTTCTTTTTCAGTCAGTCACCAAAAAAAAACAAAAAAATAACGATTTTGCAATTTGAGCATTTACAAATGATCAAATAAAGAAATGAAAGGTTATTTCAGTCTTTGAGGAAATTATTTTGATCAAATTGCGAAATGGAAAACAAACAACCGAAGAACAAAACACAAAAAGAGAGACAGCTTTTTCGGCCTTTGAGTAAAGCAATATACTCAAATTGCGAAATGTGCTTTGAACAAACGCACAGTTCCTGAACAGATTTCAAAGGTGCTGCTCAATCTGCAAATAGCAATTAATTGCAGGGTGTTAAAAATGGGCATCTAGTGAAATACAAACTTTAATACAATATTTTTTATTGAATGAATATTAAAAAAAAAAAAAAAAATCATAAAAAAAATCAGTAAATTATATTTCTAAAACAAAGATCACTGATTCATGTATTTATTATTTATGCAGTTGAGACCATGGCCTCATTTGCAAGGCAATTGTGGTAAGCAATTTAGGAGGGTAGTGATCTCAAACATTAATGTTCAAAACGTTCGTAATGTTCTCGCCTTGTTAAATTAGAAAATACAGTTTTAGAGGAAAAAACGAACACAATTAAAAATGTATTATTTTGCTGACAATACATCATTAAAATCGAAGCATCTCCTAATTAATTTTTTCATAAAGCTTGCTCTACTGGGCGGGGAGGTGGACCTGCCGCAGTTTATAGCGAGGAACATCATATAAAACGGATGATATTGTTGAAGCATATTCATCCTTCAAAATTCTTACATTCACTAAATAGCCGACATCCTGTTCATATTATAACACAGTCTACCGTCCACCCAAGTCACACCCAAAATTTGTGTGCGAATTTGGGGAGTTTCTGCCTACACTGACAGTTAAGTATGATAAGATTAATTTACTGGGTGATTTTAATTTCTATGTTGATATTATTTCTGACTCTAATTCATTAGAATTCCTTAGACTTAGATTCATTCGATTTTGTATTACATGTTAATGGCCCTACACATAAATCATGGCCATACCCTAGATCTGGTATTTTCTTGCGGCTTAGTTGTAAAAAAATACTCTCCATCTCAGACCATCTTGCCATTCTGTTTGAGGTTGATAAACCCATATATCTGCTGACATCACTCACCGTGCAATTAAAACCCAGGCTATCAATTCTAACTGCTATCAAATTCTCTGAAAAGTTATGCATAACTTTAGAATGAAAATGGAGAGCATTTAAATTGCACGTTCATTTTATTGTTTGGAAGGACCTTCAGGCCATTTACAGAAAGGCTCTGTCATTGGCCAGATCAGCATACTATTCAAATTTAATTCAAACTAATGTAAATAATTCTAAGTTTCTTTTTAACACCATAGACAAAGTTAATAAATCTGCCCAAAAATAATCCTACTATTAAGTCTGTTAGCTGTTCTCTTAGCTGCACTGACTAACAATAAAACAGTGGCCATTAGAAACAAAAAATCACACGGACAACTTCTACTCAGGAGGCTCCTAGTAGACTGCACTACAAAATTTACCAGTACACCTTAATTTTTTTATATACGCTGCTGTGCAAAAGTCTTAGACATGTTGCATTTTTCTACTTTGATGCATTATGAGCATCAACAATTTACTCAAAGCCTCCACTAGTGTTGAAGATAATATCCTTAAGGAACAGAAAGACAAGCGTTGAATTGACAACAGAACTAGCAGAAGGCACAGGTGTCATTGTCCATCCATCAGCAGTCCAAAGCACCTTTGACCATTGTTCCATAGTCCATATTTTAGCCTTTTAGTCTTGTTCCCCTTTCTTAACAGAGGTATTCTTACTGCAACACATCATTTAAGTCCTTATTTCAAGAGTGACCTTTGTACTATTGATTTGATGGACAAAGGCACCTGTGCCTTCTGATAGTTCTGTTGTCAATTCAACGCTTGTCTTCTTTCTATTCCTATATGATGTTTCTCTGTACTTGTTGATTATGGTTTGGATACCACTCCTTGAAAATCGAGTGATGCAAGCTATTTCACTCAATATTTTTCCTTCTTTATGCAAGTCAAGGTTGTTATAAAATAGTAGAAAACACTAGTGGAGGCTTTGAGTAAATTGTTGATGCTCATAGCATCAACAGAGTACAAAAATGCAACATGTCTAAGACTTTTGCACAGCAGTGTGTGTAGATATAGATTTTATATATATATATATATATATATATATATATATTACACATATATTACACATACACACACACACACTGTATATATAAAATGCGGAATTGGTCGGTGTTTCATGGTGTAATTACTTCTACTAATAAGCAGGCAGCTACCAAAACGGTACATGAATAAAAGACTGCAGCCAGTACACTAAGAAATTTCAGTCCGATTTAAAAAATAAATAAATAAATAAATAAAAAAGGGGGGCGGAATGACAGTGCATCTACTAAAGTAGACACTACGTAGACAAATTATTTCCATATCTGATGCCGAGAGACTAAGGCATGCCTTTTGTTTCATCTAGAATTGATTAATGTAATGCACTTTTTTCCTGGGTCCCAAAACGTGTGGTATCCCGCTTGCAGCTTGTTCAGAATCCTGCTGCTAGAATTCTGACTAAAACCAGGAAAAGTGAACATTATTACCCCTGTTTTGACCTGAAACTCACATTGCAATAAAAAGACTGAGCTACATGAATATAGGGACAATAAATCACCACCTGCTTACTGTATGATACAAGCATGTATCCACCTACCTTCAGAAAGAGGTCCAGCCACAAGCCTCAGGCTCTGTTGAATGAGGCAGAGTATGCCTTGCACAAGCAACGAAGTACTGGTAAATCACAAACGAAGCATTACAGTTTGCTTCACCATATGCACTCCACAATGAGTGAATAACAAACCTAAATGTAATACATTTTAAGGTACAACTAAGGGAGACAGCGAACTAACCCACTGCTACAATATTTATTTCGACACACTGGGCTTTTCTAAAACTTAAAAACATTTCTGTCCTAGTCCTGCTTCTCCGGATTTTCAAACGACTAGTCAAATTGGACTTACATCCCAGACCTTTAACGGAAATTCAGAACAAACTTTCATGTCAACCACCGATAAGTTTCTACATACTACGGCCATTCTGGTGATCATTTTATACCTTACTCACCAGACAGGTCAATCCAATGTTTTTTTTTTTTTTTTTTTTTATTGCTGGCAAATCCTTCTTGCTAATGAAAACATATCTTCCTATGTTCTATGGTAGCACACATTTTTTAAATGTCACCTCATGCTCACATCCCCAAGGACCTCTTTATGAAGCACTCGTAAAAGAACACAAATTAAGGCAAAGTAGGTAAACAAGCAAAAGTGTAACACAAAGCAAATACAAATTTTAAATGCAAATCTAGTGCATATGTTCCAAGTGCTAATGCCACTGAGACTATGAGAATGTTTGTCACACCTACAGCAGTGCAGAGTAAACACAAAATGTATGGAAAGCATGCATAGGTCAAAGTTACTCTTCATTAATACATGGAAACCACAAAGTACACAATCTTGGGGGGGGGGAATCACTTTTGGAAATTAAAATTGTGGCTGTGTCTAGTTTTGCAGATGCACAATGAAATTTAGCTTTAAAAAGGTACCGAATTCCACCCACAAACATTATTTTACTTTATTAAACTACTACAGTGATGCAGGACGCCACACCTTATTACATTTCTGCCTATCAGGAGCTATCACTAGGTACTGTAATAAAGTGGTAAAAAAACAAATCAAAACAAAAAAAGGACAACCAGATATCTTTCATAACTCAAGATACTGTAGACAGGTTTAAAGTTGGGTCCCCGAGAAAAAAACAAATTTTAATGAGATGCAATTTCTCGGTCAATAAGAATACAAATAAAAAGCGGGCCTTTTTTCCCCCTGCCTGAAATCACCTGCATGCACATAACACATTACGTCACGTTTGAGTCATTGAACCATGCTGACATTTATATACATAAAAACAAGCAACAAGGAAAGAATTCACAATTTTGCAACATTGGACTTGTGTCCCATAAGATGATGCTGCACCTCCTATTTACCAGAGGACCATTTTCTCATTTTCACAAAAAAGTTTCCCTGTGAAATAATGCCACAAGAGCAAACATCTATACAGACAGATCTAGACAAATCATTGAGTGAGAGTCACAATGCAAACACACCTATTTATTATTTGTTTATTTATTATTATTTGTTTATTTAGCAGACGCCTTTTTCCAAGGCGACTTACAGAGACTAGGGTGTGTGAACTATGCATCAGCTGCAGAGTCACTTACAATTACGTCTCACCCGAAAGACAGAGCACAAGGAAGTTAAGTGACTTGCTCAGGGTCACACAATGAGTCAGTGGCTGAGGTGGGATTTGAACCAGTGATCTCCTGGTTACAAGCCCTTTTCTTTAACCACTAGACCACACAGCCTCCTATCTAGACCACACAGCCTCCTGCTGTTCAAGGATATGTGCCCCCTATGTGGACAAGAGGGTCAAATACATGTTTGCGCATGTTTTCCATTTGTATTGTTGTGGGCATCTCAAAAGACGTAGACAGGGTGTTGTAAGTTCACTATATGGGTTACTGGGCTACAACAGTACAGTATACAGCTGCATTGTCCTGTAGAAGGTGTCCTCCATTTTCATCTCATCGAAGGAGTGTAGAACGGATCCTGCCTAGGCGAAACAGGGACTGTACATGGTGTGCTACCCGATTGTTGAGGTCAAAGTATCTCATGGAATATCAAAATCATCACATAACATTGTTGTTTGTCAATGCTGTTGTAAGTGACTCTGCATATAATGCACAGTTCACAGCCTACCTCTGTAAAGCACTTTGTGATGGTGGTCCACTATGAACGGCGCTATATAAAAATAAAGATATTATTTGCAGTGAGAACATATTCTTGATGCTGGCCACAGTGCTGGGTGAGACCCAGATGATCAGCAAGATAAATATGGATAAGCAATCCAACAACCAGTTGTAAGTATTTCTACAGATGGGTGGACGACGGGTTTAACCGTGACTTCTGCTCTCCTCAAGTCAATTTGGCCCATTATACAATAGTCAATATTAGCATGAAAAAGTATTACAGCATGACCTAAATTCACTGGTCTGATGGCAGCTATTGGAGTAAGTTTGAAAAGCAACACAAAGTACCAGGAAGAAGCAAGTCTTTGAAATATTAGCTTATTTCAAAATGAAGTATAAAATACACGCAATAAATCTAAAGATGCAACAAGAGAAAAAAGCAGACTTGTGATTATGTAGATAATGCAAAAAAAGCAAAGTTGGATTATAAATTTCTACTTCTGTATTGAAAGTTCTTTGACCCAATTTCAGAAGATGCTTTCCTGTGCTAGTTGCCTAGACATACATATGTAACCCAGGCTAGATCAGCCAGTGTCATTATATCTACTGCACAGGCATTAGGGTTCAAGTTTAGTTTTGTATTGTTGGCAATACAAATATGTGCACTAGATGCCACTGGCTCTATGGAAAACTTAGAAAATGTAATCTGAAGCTGCTCTTTAAATAACTGTTACGTGGGCACATATTCTTGAACAGCAGCATAATGATACACAATCACTCTGAATTGATATCAAGCAATTAAAAAGATAAAAAAATGGTTCAGGTTTCAGTTTCTCAGGCACAATACAAGCTGACTTATTAATGAGGTTTCTAGGCCATTAGAAAGTGCACAATGGTTCAGTATCAAATTAAATACCATCCATACAAAAGCCATACTTAATTTTTTTTAAATTATTTATTTTATTATTTTTTTGCAAAAAAACTAAAACAAGTATGTTCCCATGAAAGACTCTGCCAAGTTGCCACATGCATTTCCTTGGGATAATGCAGATATAGCAAGCACTATGTCTTAATTATCATCAGTTATTTGACATGTAAAATGCTAGGGGTATACAATTACACTGATCATTCTCATCTGCATAACAATCCCATCCTTCTCGTCAGTAAATACTTTGAGGATCACTCCAATAGGGGAAATTGAAATAATGCACCCCCCACCCCACCAATTAAGATACAGTTCCATCTTTAACTTAAGCTCCACCCTTCAGTTGTGAAAATAAAATCAGTGTTATTAAATACCCTCTAAGGTGTATCAAATAAACCATAAGAGAGAAGTCACCATTTATTCCATAGTGCAGCAAATTGAACACAAGTCACAATTAAAAGTGTATCACCTTTTTCCTACCCTTTGTTAGCTTCTGTACCCTTTCCTGGTTACAATTCACTTATTCTAGAAGGGAGAAGCATTTGTTTTGTCATAAATCGGGGCTGTATTTTTTCACGGTAAAAAAAGGCTTATTTCACAGCATTTTGTGGATTACAAATAGGTATTTCAAGATATTGCACGATTAAACATACCATATATTAAAAGCAGAAAATAGTGTTGTTACATTCAAAACTGATCATTTATTTTCTCTAGAATTATTATAAAAGTAAATGTTCCTAAATATGTAAATGCTTAGCAGAAAAACAGTAAATGCTAAATTGTAGTATATTTCATTTATGTCCACCTTTTAAAGACATTCTATTTTCATCATCAGCGAATTAGCATAATTAAAACATAAATACATGTAAAAATAACAGGACGTGAAATATTCCCTTGAACTGGACAGAGCAGAAATATTTCCGATCTTTGATGCTGCTGGTGTCTTTCAGTGAAGACATATTAAAGAAATCATGCAGCTGAAAGCAGTGTGTTCAATCATTTAAGCAAACTAAACCAGCTGCCATGTTCCTAAATGCAGAGTAACAGGTAGCGCCTTTAAGCAAACGTTTGCTGTATTTATTTTTAAGTGATACAAAAATACTTATATTTACACTCCTCTTCAGAAGCAGGAACTACATATTACACGTCAATGGGTAAATCTGACGGAAATTGTGAAATCTGTGATAACCGTCAAAAGAAATATTATTCATAATATGTGCTGTCTCTTCAACATGACAAACTTTCCAAAATACAAAAAAAATATAAATAAAATGTAAACATTTAACTGGAGGAGGGGTTTAAAACAGAATTTATTCCAGTTTCATAAATAACCTCTTTAACATCTGACGTTACACTACAGATAACACTCTGCATAGTCTGTATATTAATAAACTGAGTTTACATTAGATTCAGAAAAGAGAAAACAGTAAATTTGTGAACGTGAGTGCTTACACATACTTTTATTTTGTTGACAATAAATAAGGCCAACATTTACCAAATGGAAGGTATTCATTTTAAAATTGCAGCACCAACAAATAATTGAGAGAGAGAGAGAGAGAGAGAGAGAGAGAGAGAGAGAGAGAGAGAGAGAGAGACACTAGATTTCTGCCTGGAGCAGATATTCAGCCCTAGGGTGTGACACATTATGTTTATGTGACAACATGAACATGGGCTTGCAGTATACAACTCCACTCGGAGAACTGGTTTTGTGTGTCTGTCTGCCAAAATCTGATGGAAAGACCAAGTCTGTACTGTATTTAATAGGAAGAGACAAATAGCACACAGCCGGAATCTGAGAAACAGGCTTCACCAAAAGGTCAAACTTTTGTGTCAATATTTAATATTTGTTTTAGATTCCTTTGGAAAAAAAAGGTTCTGCCACAAGATGTCTTTACCCATTACTTCTATGCACGATGCTGTAAATGGTCAAACACAAACAGGTATAGTTACAGGTTGCATGTAAGCTCTGCTTTTAAAAAGCAATGTCCAAGTAGAGGTCCCCAATGCAGTTAAGGCACTTGCTCGTGGAGTACAGGGCACAGGGTAATGACAGCTCTACTGACAGCCTGGCTGAGGACAATACATGATGTTAATAGAAATCATGTTGCTTAAGCTAAAGGAATGGTCCCCCTAACCTGGCTCAGAAGAAATTCCCTGTCACTTTTCCAAATCTTCCGTGACAGTAGTCTTTAGAAATCAATTTGCGTTTAATTCACTTTCTTGCAAGAATCTCTTTGCCTCTTAAGCAACACCTAACTGTATCAGGCAATTTGCATCAAAAAGCCTGAAGCATGCGACAGACTTGAAAATTGTGTGGTTAAATATAGAGGTGCAAAAATCGTATATTCTGTGAACCCCAATCACCAACTTACTCCTGATAGCACCTTTAAAATCGTAGACAAGAAAGTTTCACTGAGAAAAACACAATAAACTAAAATTAAAACACACACACAAAAAACACTTTACTTCACACTATGGTTCTTTTCTTAGCTTATGAATTCAACCCATTATCCTGTGGGTAGCATACACACAAAGTTTGATAAGTGACTTGAGGATTTTTAATAAACATGCATCAGTATTACTGCACGACAGGAGTTGGCTGCATGTTATGGATTATGGTAGGCTACCAACTCCTGGTTATGTGTTTTCTGAAACGTGTGTATTCCCTGTAATAAGAACCCAATAATGTTTCATTGCTTGCAATGACAGCAGTTTGAACACACAAAGAAATCATCAGCACACAGTCCATAAGCTGAACTTGAATTTCTTCTTAAATTAGCTTGTTATGACTGTTCATCTGAAGGTAGCACTTACATTTTTGCCCCTTCTGGAAAACCACTCTAGAGAGAGGTTTGTGTGTGTATCGGATTGTGCTAAAATATGGGAGGGGTCTGTCTGTCTGTACAACCACTCATCTGCATGTTACACTTATATTTTTACATGTACCTTGAGTTATTCCATATACTGTAAATCAGTCATTTTAGTATACTACCATGATAAAAACACCCAATTTGCTTGCCTAATGACTTCATAGGTTTCAAATACTACTCCAGTAATTACACTATTAGCCATTTATTTTTCTTGCCATGCTTTATGTTGATATAGAAAAAAAAGAAAAAAAAAGTTTAGGTATTTTGCTGACTTGTACCCTCCACACTAACACACAATTAGTATCATGGAAAGGCAAGTAATTTTGACAGATATCAAATGGAAAGAATGCATAAATCCATGTAGAAGGGTATAATAAATAAATAAAATATACAACCACCAAAAAATATTACACTTTAATCCACAGCACTGCAAGGCCAAAATCGCCTAATTGGCACCAATATATCCATTTCAACGAGATGTCATTAAACCTTTTTGCTTATAAAGCACACTAATCATGCCTATTGGATTAACAAGATCATACTTTCAAAGAGAGACATGACCAATCCAAAAACAACCTACATAATAAAGCACGAACACTGGTGATGCTCTCACCTTGGGTATCTGTAGAATACACCCTTGGTTGCCGTCTCACAGGCATACATACATACATCATTCTGCCTTCTTCCTACGAAGTCTCACATCAATTCGGATTTGTGTCAACAACTTCCTTCTCCTGTTGCACAATCACATGATATGAACAATACCAAAATGACCATGTCCTTTTAGAACACCTCTTCCAACCCAAGACAACACTAGACTAAAGGTAACTGAATACATGTGGGGAATGGATAAGGTTTTTGTAGAATGACTGTATAAAAATCTGCATTGATTTTCCTCTTGTGGACCAGAAATATAAGAACAGCACGAGTCATATCAGACAACTAATGGTGGCAAATCAACTTGAACCTTTGCCCCCCTCACAACGGACTTCATTTATTTCAGACTTCTCATTTCCTTCTATAGTAGCAAATGATTAATTTTCTGTATTTCAGAGGACATTATGTAACTGTACAAAGTCTGACACACCCCTGCAATGCTCCTTTGCTCACTACCCAACAGAAAAACGGTTCATCTTTCACCAATAGTACAATTTGTAATAAAATGACGCTTTGTTACAGAGATAAGGTTGTCTCTGTTCCCCAAGTACAACCATCATCTGGGCACGTTGAATTAGGTACAGACAGTTCCCAGTCATAGTGTATCTCCTCAAAACTGGCAAAAGGGTCTTATGTTCACAAATGTTTAAACTAAAAATTAATTCACGTTCCTGTACTTCTGATCAGGGTTCTGTATCTTTTTGTTGCTTCACACCCATTTTTGAACTACTTATGTTTAGTTCTTTTTGTTTTTATTCACTTTTAAGTGGCACTAGCAGCATGGGGCTTACTAATATTATGATAGTAGTGGCCTCCTGCCTCAAGGGTTAAGCAGTAAACTGAGGTTTCCTTGATCTAAAATGTAAAATGAATAAGCAAACAGGCAGAGCGAACATGAAAATTCAAAGGAATTATTTTTCCTACAGGAGGTGGAAACAATATATAAGAAAACAGATGCAAAGTGCAAATGCAAACCATGCAGTGACTTTGCAGGGGTTGCTGCATCTGTTGGATGGAGTTGCTGACACATGTTTTGCAGCTTCCTCATTAGAGCTTGCTGGGGTTTTGACATCAGTGGACAGACTGGGTTATGATAGAGGGCGGTGCTGGGAATTGAGAAGTATAATAATGTAGATTTGAAAAGAGCATCTGAACAGCAGCCAGAGAACAGCAATTGTTTAAAACGGGGATGTCCAAATACAAAAGGGCCATATTTCAATCTGATATTTGTTTTAGGCCAAAAACAAAATGCACTTTTGTTTTGATCAAACCGCAATATCTGACTGGGTATGTACATCTGCCATGTTAATAACCCAATTAGACCATTTACAATTCCCTGTCCAGGATATAAAATTTCACTGCCAGAGTGAGTAACATCAGCTGCACCTTAATATGCATGTGTCTTACTATTTCATGGCCACTCAATAACCCCACTTACAAGCCATTAATAGCAAGGATGTTCAACACTGTTTATCTGGCTATCAATGCCAGGTTCATTATTTCTTTGGAACCACTGTATTCCAATGGCCAGAACAACAGAATTACCACTTGGAAGGTAACACATCCCATTCTAAACCACTTTCATTAATCACAGAGCTGCTTCTTAAGTATTAAAGGTTACTTTCACAGACTAAGATTCAAGAATACTAAAGGTTAAGCCACTTTCATTCCTGTACAAAGACTTAAAATGCTATTTACTGATAACACATTCCATAGATTTACAAAAAGGGATAAAAAAAATTATAATCTAGGGGTCTTCTTTGAATGGTCTAAGCAGAAGCAGATAGAATTTGCACTTGGAAAAGGAGGGTTTTAATTAAGGAAAGACTATATAACTCACCTTGAAACAAAATTTAAGACCACGGCTGTGACGCCAGACACAGAGACTACCTAGATAATTCAATATTTATAGTTATGAAAATATTTTAAACTTTTATATTACTTGTGCTTATGAATGAGATTTGTTCACGTGTTTTAACAATTTGTAACCTTAAGCCTGGAACACACTGCCCGATGACATCGCAGGAAGGAATGTATGGATGCAAAGTACAGTGGCAATGGGGCGAATTAATAGGCGAAAAGATAAGGTTATGGCAGTTATAAATATCTAGAATTTTGATAGAACTTAAGGTGACGTGATCATGAAAACCACATGACTGGAGACATGATGTATTCTCTCTCTCTCTATTAAAACACACACAACACAGTATTTCGTTGGTTTGTATACAATGTCTGCACTGATATTTTTTGAAAATAAGACCTGATAGCCCCACATTGTATTTAACTATTAGACAAAAATAGTTTGTGCCTCGTAAAACCACCTGCGCATTATAGCAGAAATGCACAAGAGCTACGCGTGAATGCGCAGAATTGGAATACTACATGACAATGGACTGTTAACAATACCCTGCCAAGCAGCTATCATAGGTGCACAGTACAATATTCCTCAGACGAGTCTACACTCAAAGGTAACCTGCACATGGAATGCAGAATCAAAGCTCAACACACATCGGTAGCATTCACACCCCCGAAGTTGCACACAAATATATAAATAAGCTACTAAATGGAGAAATTAAACAATGGACCACAGGATAGTGTAGGCTACTCAACATATAACTTAAATAAAAAATATATTGTAGCGAATTGCTAACTGGATAAGTGTCAACATGAAGGAGATGGACAAAATATCTCCGTAGCATCAAACTCCACTCTTCATTTTACAGAAACGCACCTGTCAGCCGGTGTTCTGAGTAGCTCCGACCCGTGCTCCTTACACTACATAAACACATTTACAGAAGTGTGGACTGTAAAACAAACCCACAATGCTGAAAACACTACTCTATTAGGAAGCCCAGAAGACGGGAATCTCAGCATGGAGACGGCCAAGAACGCTGCCTGTGGATGCAGTCTGCACATGTGTATCCCTTACTCCTGCTGAAAGCCCCTTCCAACTGCCCCCCACTCACCACGCACCCTGCTCCTACCACACCTGTATGGCAGTCAATAGCATGGAATGCAATTCGTGGGTGTCAAAGAATGCTTCTGATATCAATGAGAAATAAATAACAAAACTTATTTTTGTCCTTATACCCGAGTGTGGAATTACAGGGCGAGTGGCATGAAAAGGAAAGGGAGCCTTTGGAGAGTGCAACTACAGGGATATTTTACGGATTGAGCCCTTGGGCACTGCACCCTTTGCCAGTGTTGCGGAGGATAGGGCACTTCGCTAAACGCATGTAATGGAAACATTCTGCGCATTGTAAGCCTGTCATGCTTATCGCAAAATTTAGCCTTTTTCATTCAAATTTCACCTTCGGAGCAATTCAAATAAGCATATGAAATTTGCGCACATGCATCCATTTGTATCTAATGTTAATCATTATCACAGGCATTAGCATGGCTAATAAGCTAAATATTTTAAAAGGGCCATCACAGATTCTATGGAATTCAAACAGATGTATCTATGCTGTGCTGTTTGCTGGGAAGTGAGTTTATGATTTCTCTACTTCTGTCTCCATAATTTTGATAGGTGTGACACAAATATGAGTACATGTTACCTTTTCTAATTCATTTGCATTTTTTTACTTCCTTGTTTTCTGTTACAGTACCACCTGTTTTTTTTTCTCTCTCTCTCTCAGTATTAGCCATGATCCCGCTTACCAAACCGCTACTGGTCTGGGTCTGTACTGATCTGATTTTTGTAATGTGTTTTTTTTTGCAAGAACTCTTAAGTCGCCCTGGATAAGGGGCATCTTACAAGAAAATATACACACTAACAACAATTAATAGTCTAGCTGGAATCACCTGTTTCTTTTTTTTGGGCTATATATATATATATATGCATATATATATATATATATATATATATATATATATATATAATGTATATATCCCAACATCCAAGAATCCACTCTTCCTCACCAACTACGCCACCCAGCTCCTGGTCGAGGCCTTGGTACTCTCCCACCTAGACGACTGCAACTCCCTCCTGGCTGGCCTCCCTGCGTCCGCCACCCGTCCGCTCCAGTTCATCCAGAACTCCGCAGCCCGCCTGGTGTTCTCTCTGCCTCGCTTCTCCCACGCAACTCCACTACTCCGCTCACTCCCCTGGCTCCCGATCACCGCTCGCATCCAGTTCAAGACTCTTGTGCTAGCCTACAGATGCCTTGACCAGACTGCACCCAGCTACCTCCAGACCCTCATCCCCTACACCCCCACGCCTCCGCTCCGCCTGCACTAGAAGACTGGCTCTACCTCCGATCCCCTGCCTCCAGAGCCCGCTCCTTTTCCACCCTCGCCCCGCAGTGGTGGAATGACCTTCCTACAGATGTCAGGACTGCCCAGTCCCTGACCACATTCCGCCTCAAGACTCACCTCTTCAGAAAGCACCTGTAGAACGCCTCTGTTCTTCCCCTGGGACACTTATCACCCTTCCTTAAATGCGCTTTACTTGCTCTTATCTGCCCCCTATTTTACTGCACTTAATCCTGTACTTCAGAGTACTGTAATCTGCCAAGTGTTTAATCTGTGGTATTTTGTAT
This sequence comes from Acipenser oxyrinchus oxyrinchus, assembly GCA_030684275.1. NCBI lineage: Eukaryota > Metazoa > Chordata > Actinopteri > Acipenseriformes > Acipenseridae > Acipenser > Acipenser oxyrinchus. Next base: position 78,537,618 of record CM060247.1, on the reverse strand, counting down.
TTAATCATATCCTGATGTAACTATCACTGACACTGTTATCTGCTGTATTATTGAATCGTATTTTGTCACACTTGTACTTGCTTTAACCAAAGTCATGGTATTTATCTTGCTCTTAATTGTATTATTACTTGAACTGTGATACTTGATGTATTTGCTTACGACTGTAAGTCGCCCTGGATAAGGGCGTCTGCTAAGAAATAAATAATATATATATAGACATATATACATATACATACAAACACACACACACACACACACACATATACATACTTGCTTGACAACTTGGGGGGCAACTCAGAACGTTGACAAAATTTACCAACACATTAATCAGTAGCCTAGCCTACTACTGTATAGTGTCTTTGATATTGAAATCTATGTGAATGCAAGGTAAGGAGGTGCAAACTGTTGCTTGATCGATCTAGGGTTGATATACTGCTGTATGTGTCTGTTAAAGTAAAGCGCTCCTGCATTACACAGGTAGTTGTTTAGTATCTGCCGGCTCGGTCTATGTTACATACCGATGGTATGTACTGTGATACTGTGCTGTACTCTTGATTCTGTTTTGGGAGTTTTTCTTTCAGCACCAAGAAAGCATGCTTGGGAAAGTGATGAGTTTTCTTTCGGTCCGAAAGAACGAACATGATTGCAGCTTCCCTGTTTATTTTTTAAACATGTATTAAAACTAGTGATGCTGCTATCACAATCATTCTTTTGAATATAATCATTATATAGATGTGGACGGAACCTTGTATGATCACTGGGTGTTTTCCATTGCTGTAGTACGGCCAGGGTGTTCTCAGCTCACCTGGCACCAGCGATCCCTGTAGTCTGGCCGGGAGTCTGCGGGCTTGCCTGTAAGCTACCCAGAGCTGCGTTGTCCTCCGACACTGTAGCTCTGGGTGGCTGCATGGTAAGTCTGCAGTGTGAAAAAAAGCGGTCGGCTGACGGCACACGCTTCAGAGGACAGCGTGTGCTCGTCTTCGCCGCTCCCAAGTCTGCAAGGGGTAGCGGTGAGCTGAGCTAAATAAAAATAATTGGACACTATTAAATTGGGGAGAAAACTACAAAAAAACTAATTGGCAACTACTAAATTAAAAACAAAGTTGCTATTTTTTTTAATCCCACACACCAGATAATAGTAAATCAGCATCATTAACATGCATTTTGATTAATGAGTTCCCCTTTAGTCGCTGAGACAGGAAGTGATGTACTTGACCTGCAACAATTAAGCTTTAACGAGAAATACGTTCATTAACGACCTCAGACGCAATTTCAAAGCATTAACGGCACACATATTATATATATATATATATATATATATATATATATATATATATATATATATACACACACACACACACACACACTGTGTTTGCTCTCTGCATTTATGCACAGCATATTAATGTGCTTTTCGCTCATCAATAATAAATTATGTGATATTAAGTTATTGTGTCATTCTTTTTTGCTATCAATCAGTCCTTCTATCATGAGTCTGATATCTGTCTGTTTGACAGTAGGCGTTTTGATTTGAGACTTTAGTGGCTAGTTTTGCACTGAATTGGACAGGTAAATTCATTGATGTTGCTTGCAAACAGTAATGGCGAAGTTGACCAGTGTTCTACTGTTTTCAGTGCAAATACATTATATTCCAGAGATTCAGGGAGCTCAGCAAAATCAAATTACATATTTTTCAAGAATGCAGTTTAAGAAATGTGTTTCTACAGTGCTTAAAAATGGTTTAAAGTAATAGAGAAAGGCTCAATAAAAGCCAAACAATTACTTACTTGTTAACCATGCTGACAAAAAAAAAAAAAAAAAAAACTTGGGTCTTTGCGATGTGTGCAGTTGGATTTGTAGCTGGACTGGGCCTGTGTTTACGCTATGTCCTAACTCCCTCACTTTTTATTGTGCACAGTTTCCTAGTAACTGAAGACATTGTATTCTGAGAGATGTAGTTATTAGATGTTTTAGGGGAAGCGGGTAAAGGTAGAATTTCTTGTGTAATGGAAAATAAAAAAGGACTTGTCGTTAACATGTCTGAGTCACATAAGGTCGATTCCGAGATGAGTCTAAGTCTCTGCGACCGTGACTCGAGTCAAGTCACGAAAAATGAGACTCGAGTTCGAGTCCAACAAGTCTGATAGGCATATTAATGAGAGAGAATATGTGAATAATACTAGCACTATTGTGCCATGTACAAACCAGAATTTTATATTCAATGTACTGTTAATTTGTCATTAAACCAAATACGTATTTATTACAGGGTACCAGTACTTTTAATTGCATGCTGTTGAAGTTATGAAAAATGAGGCAAACATTCTGGTTATGCTGCACTGACACAGAATCACAAACCAATTCTGAACACTACATGCCTGTACTGTCAGGGTATCTGCAGCTCGGTGTCCCTCCTTTGCATGTTCAGAGTTTCAGTAAAGCCAGCCATCTATAAATGGAAATTAAACGGGAACTGGTCGGCAACACTACCCACATTCGTATTACAAGTTTCGATGAGTTCAAAAGGCAGAGCAAGTCAGCCGGGAAACATCATTATGACATTTACGTATAGGGAGACACTTAAACCACTAAAAAACAAATCAAAACAAAGTGCTTCTATACAACACGACCAAGTGCAGGGAAAGGAGATGTGTTTGGTTGTACACCAAGGTACCACAGATAAAATCATTAAAACTCTAAGAAACAAACAACACTAACAAACTCACTGGCAATTGCTTAACTAAAATGTTGATAAAAATCTCTTCAGTTTTAATCATTCGTGGATCTACCCTAATAAAATAGTGTGAGGCTATAATGCACCTCTCTATGAAGCAGTGGAATTTTTCCAAAAGCACAAAGGACATACAAGTACAACAACAAAAACAGTTTTTTTTTTTTTTTTTTTAAAGGGAGGAGTTACACATTCAAGGATATCCTTTTTAAATATACAGCTTATCTGACGCAGAGGTATACAGAGGTATCTGACGCAGGTGTTTAAACTTGAATGCTGTTGAGTTTGTCATCTTCTATACTACCGGTAAATGCTGAATAAGAAAATTGAATTCTTCCCAGGAAGTCATTTAACCACTCAGTTTACATTTCAGCACTATTTTGGACTACTAGTTTTAGTTGAATAATCCTTGTATTCTGACCTATTTTATTTTTCTATTTAAAGCTTAGTAATTGTAGTACAAAAAGACATTCCATTGTGGTTAAACAACATTGTGATGTGTTGACTAAAAAAGTGAGTTGGCACCACTAAAACTATTCAAGTGTAGCCTGATAATTATCACAACGAAGGCAAACAGAGCAAGATGAGAGAGATTTGAAAATCCTCTCAGCAAAATTAATACTGTTCTTGCTAGCCAAGCATGAAAAAAATACTGATCTTGTATTTATGTTACTAAAACCATAAAAGCCTATTTTGAAACTCTAAACCTGAGGCACATTGTGTGGCAGTTGATTCATGAAATACAGTCTGTTACAGTCTGTTTCTTTGTATCATGTGTTGAATAGACTTTACAGTGTCTGACAGAACAATACTAAGCTGTACTTCAGCATATTAAGTTTATAAGCAAAGCAACTTACCTAATTGTGATGTCTGGAAACAGAAAATAGACCATCTAAAAGGTTTTCTTCAGTAAGATGTGGATTAAACATAAGAAATATACAGAATAAAGAAAGTAGCGCTGGTAGTCTGCAACACATGTTGGATCACGTCAGTGTAACTTCTGAGACTATCTACAGAGACACTTCTTTACTTGTGCAATATTGTCATGACTTTCCAATGTGGGGCAGAGGCAGAGAGTCCTGGAGCAAGGAATAGGAAACCTTCCAAAGGGACCTCAGTCTCCGACACCAGTGGGTAGGTTCTTTCACAGCATGATGATCATCAGCTAGGTGACATGTCCTTGTTAACCAGTGCATATAAAAAGACTAATAATACTTTCACTTTATACTTGGTGTACAAAACAATGTAATATTGTTATAAAACAAAACTGTTACTTAGTTCCCACTGACACACAACCTTTTAGCAAAGTTGCTGGAATGTTTAAATTGAGTTACGATGTTGCTACAAGGTTGTGTTTTAGAAGCAAGAGATCTAATATAAAACGTGGGTCTCAAATAATCGCCGGTCTCCAATACACATCGGTCTGCTGGCAAATATTGTAAATACACGCCAATGGCATTTAATTGAAGTTTTACGGTATATATTTTTAAATATCAACACATGAAAAAGACATTTTAGTCCAAATAATCACATTTTGAAAGATGATATACTTGATATAAAAGGGGAGTCAGATGCATGATTTGCATTGGCTTGATCAGTTCAGAATTCTGCAAAATGACATTTTTAATAAAAAGGCCCCGACTACATATTGAAGCTTGGATCTTTAATAATCATCATCCACACATTTTCTTAACTTTGTATTCACAATTTCACTTACACAACACAAGCTAGATGCAAATATAGGCTTCATGCAAATAGGGTGCTCTGTGAATCATTGTCTTTTGTCCATTACATCTCAGACTTTTCCACAGCCTGCTTAACAATACGGAACAAACAAATAACATTAATAATGATGTAATGAAAGAGAAACAGACCATTGATTGAGAATATATCGTACCAATCCAACTGAAGCAAGATTTACTTTTGGATTCAAATTTAATCATGTCTCCACTACATTTGTATCGTCTTAATACAAAATAGAAGTTCAAAGTTTAAGCGCAGAGGTGAAAGGAATAAAACTTGACAGCTATAGAAAGTGTGTTATACCTAGAGGGGTAAACAGATATTGCATGCAGTGATTCAAGAACAATTATGCTTTAGTCATTCAACTGATTTAGTCACTGAAAATCCAGTGTAGTCTTATACTAATTGTGTATTTGCAATCCAGTGGTTAGACGAGGCAATGAGGAAGTAGGGAAACTGCAGCACCTCCTCAGTGAAATATATTTCTCCATTGACACAAAATGCTGCAAGTGTATAAAAAAGGTGCCGCACACTAAACAAGAGATTCACATTTCTATTGATTGATTACACAAAAAAGCTCCTCAGCTTTAAAGTTGGAACATGAAATTCGTTTTTTTGCCCCTGGGTTACCAGATTCTTATTAGTTTAATTGTAAAATAATTTGTACTTGTCTTTTTTTTTAGGGAACTATATTTTGAAGCAAATTTCTAAAAAGCAATAAAACAATCTGGACTGAGGAATAACAAATAAAAAGAAGGAGCATCAAACTTCATCCTTAAGTTTGCCATCCCAGCACGTCTTTCTTGAACATTTTTTTGGTTTAACCTTTCTCAGACCTGTATACATTTTGAAAGGAGAGCAAACATTGTCTTGTACTTGGTGTAATGCGAGGACTGCAATTAAAATAATGTTATTTATGTGGCCAAGGGCCTGATTTTCAAAGCTTATGCCTAGTATTTTAAATCCTCCCACCAACAAACCAAATTTTTACCAATGTACTGTTTCTAATGAGCAAAACAGAACTAAACCGTTTTCTGGAAACAATTTTATTTTTAAATGCCCCAAACATTGATTTCTGACAAAAAACAACAAAAGAGAATGTTGCTTAAAAGCAAAAGCACTCCGAAGTTCATTTATACTTTTGAAATTGATAAAAGTGAGTAAAATCTACACTGCATGTGTGTATTTATTTATAGTAAGAAAAAGTTGGATCTCCATGTCAAGACTTGTTACTTGCTCCTTGAGGCATCATTCTGTTAATGCAATCCTACACACAGGTTTTGTCACTACATGTTCTGCAATTGTTTCTCCAAGGAAGCTCCTACAAAATTGTTTATCATTTCAAGGGGAAACAAAGATTGTAGGTGCAATGTACTGAACATTTAACATATTAACCCTAGTCCTCTATTATAATGATCTAAAGACTGGCAGTTCTTAATACCTCTTCTGTTTAATCATTTTGCTGTTGTCCCCCCAGGGGTTTTGTATTTTAGCATTTAAAAAAAAAAACTTTTCCATTTGACAATGTCTTTCTCAATGTTTTCCGTTCCAGTTGTCCTCTAGGCCTGGTTTATTGACCCACTTTTTAACATACAATAAAAAGTCAGTGAAACTATGTCATTAAAAAAATCAGCTGTTTTTAGGGCAGCTGTTTTAAGATCCACCACTGGTTCATTGAAATAGACCCCAATGGACCTCAAAAGGAAAAAAATGCACCAAAGACATACAACACAAAAGGCAGTTTTAAAAAAGCAAACAAAAGATATTGGTTGTAGTACACAGATTTACCAAAACATTTCTCTAATGCAAAGTTTGCTTCACTCCACAAAATATTTTTTTTTAAAAAAAGCTTTTTATTAGTTTCAAAACTAGAAATAAACTGCTCTGGGTGTTTTTTTGTGAATTCCAACCTGAAGTGTTTGAGGTCAAGTAAAATTATCTTTATTTATACAATAATCCGTCACACTCCGACTGCGATGGGACCAGAGTAAGGGTGGATATATAAAAAATCTAAGTTATTTCAGCTGCCCATGCAAGGCTTGTGTGGGAGGGGCTGCATAGAACTGTTATCGATTAGATTTACTGTAATATTCCATGACAATCCACATTACAAATCTAGTAATAAACACAATGGACAAACTACATTATTGTAAAAATGTAAGTGTGGCATACAGACAGACAGACAGACAGACTCCTCAGAGCCACACAGACAGGGCACCGCTATACTATGGACATGTTATCTGTCTCGCTGCATGTAGGTAATGGTTACTATGAACACATATAGCAACCCATATATCCTATGGTACAATATACTACAAAGATTAGTAGAGGCCAATGGGCTACTATGCCACATGTGAAATACGGCCATAGGTCGTATGTCTGGCGCTTGGACACCGCGTTGCTGCTTGCACTAATATTTCTAATTGAATTTATCATAAGAACATAAAAAAGTTTACAAACGAGAGGAGGCCATTCGGCCCATCTTGCTCGTTTGGTTGTTAGTAGTTTATTGAACCCAGAATCTCATCAGGCAGCTTCTTGAAGGATCCCAGGGTGTCCGCTTCAACAACATTACAGGGGAGTTGGTTCCAAACCCTCACTATTTTGGGGGGGGGGGGGTGTCATTGATTAACACAATTAAAGCTAATTCTACGTGACCTAAGCAATCCGTCAACACAATCGCCCTTTACATTCAAGATTATAAATGTCATATTACTTCTTGTCTTTTAATAAACGAAAAGCGCATTTTCCACTTTTTCCAGGTATAAGGTATTGTTTCTTGACGTTACCCCAACTAACATCTATAGTACTATGTTATCAGTGGTATGTTATTCAGTGCTATAGTGATCCTCTTTGGTGTTTGCATGCGGTTACCAGCCAGGATTATCATTTTTTTTAAAAAACCAAAGTTATCTTGCAAAAGCATGTTTCTCTCCGCTCCCTTTTAAATGTCAAAATATTCCGAATTAAATGTCGTTTAAAGTTACATTACAAGTAACTATGAAACAATTACTAAATCCAGCACGATTGATCAATTACGGAAGCATAGTTTAACCAGGAAAAAGTGGGACGGTTTATCATTATTATTACATTTCTTAGCAGACGCCCTTATCCAGGGCGACTTACAATTATTACAAGATATCAGATTATTTTTACATACAATTACCCATTTATACAGCTGGGTTTAAAACAAACTATTTTAATTTTTACGATTAAGTAGTTTAATTAGTAACAAATTCATGAATTTATACTTTTGGAAAAACACATACTAAACAAATACTGAGTTATTTTGTAATACGTTAACGTATCAACTCCGCAACACATCAAAAACACTGACACAAAAACTCAGTGTCTGGCTAATTTGGGTACCACATGTGAACGATGTTTTTTTTTTTTTTTTTAAGTTTAAACAACATTTATAATGTTTTTATTACTATTATTCATTCACAGAAACGAGCATGCAATGGTCTTACTTTTGACTCGAGTATTCACAAACAACACAGAAAGCGTTACTCACGAAACCACTAGATAAGCAGCAGGTACAGTGAGCACAGGTAACAAAAGATTTCCTGCCATTTGTATCACAGGTACGGTAATATACTCGCGTTTAAAAGTAGGATTTTTTTGTCATCAAATTTGCTTACCTGTATCCTTAAAAATCCGTTCCTTCTTTTGTTGCTACTTGTCTGTGATCATCCAACAGCAAACTATTTTTTTAACAATCGTTTTAATGAGAAAACAGTTTCACTTAAAAACTCTCGTGTTCTCTGTGCCCTTTGCCTGTAATGGCTCCCTTGTTCTGTTAAACTAGACAAACGGGTTCGTCAAGTTTTGTGCCGTCTGCTCTTCCCACAAAATAAAATGTTTGCAGTGCATAATGACAAGGCAGTGATTAAAGAAAATAAAGTTCTGATCGCTTTTTTGTCCAGGCTCTGAAATAAAAGCAAACGGGAGACCCCTTAGAGTCACGTGACCCTACAGGTTAACACAGCTTCAAGAACTGAAGAGGTTTCTAACACCCCATAGCCAAATTGACCTTTATTTGCATGGAGTGACAGAATTACAAAAAATGAATAAATACATACATTAAAAACAAGTAAGCAATTATACAAAACATTTAAAAAAACAAACAAACAAACAAACAAAACAGAAACTGCTACAAAATATTTATTAAGCACAATTGAAATTGCCCCAGGTCAAAATTTTTATCAGATGTATTACTGATCTTTACCACAGAAGCGGTTTAACAAGTTGAACATTAAATATGTCTGTACGTCGGTGTTGGGTTTTTGGATACAGTATATATCATAAACAAACAGTTTTTAAAAAAAAGTAAAAACGCGGTAGCCTATGCACTATAACGCCTGACGTAGGCTATTCAAAGTATTATTTTTTTAATCTTTTGACTAAAATGATGTGTACCTGTCCATTTGTATTAGTGCTAAGTATTATAAATTAACTTGATCACTTAGTTTAAAAGTGTGGTTTTACAACTCAAAATAGTATCACCTAAATATGAATATAGAAAGATTCCCAGTCAGAAGATAACACCAGGGTGTGACATGGCATAAAGAAATCTGTTAGCCATTGAACAAACGCAATTTTTTTTTTACATCACAAAGCAAAAACAATGTATTTCATTGACACAAGGTTACTTTTTCACTTTTATTCAATAAGTTATTCAATATGATCGCAATTTTCATTGTAAAACTTATCAAGAATGAATGAAAAAATAATATATCATAAGACTTTCATAGCAACACAGTAAGACCTTCATAACAACATATTATTATTCCAATACAGGTGGACACGGAGCATGAAGGATCATGTCAGGGTGGCTGGGCAGGAATGATACCTTGATACCATTTTTATAAAGTGTGGAACACTGGTGTTCTTCCTGAGGTATGAAACAGTACAGAGCTGAATAAATCTTGTTACTTGTGTATTATAGGTTTAAGTTTCAATATCAACATGTGACCAGGCAGCTTTAAAATAATTCTGTTTGCATCATCTGTATTTGTTTGTACTTTTTATGTCCGACTAAGTTGACTTGCCATTTGTACTACACAGTCAATCATCTGACACTTCCCACTGTTGTTCCTTAGTTTCACGTTGATTCATGATGGTATTTCTTTATTTCGTAATACCAGTAGTTCCAAATACAGTCACCACACCCAGTAAGCAATTTGCATTTGTATTACTTGTGATGTGTGCGATGGTGCCCCAGGATCTCACTGAAAATAAAAACATTAGTCTTTAGTCTGGTATTTAAAAATAGATAGATGGTAAAGGAGGATATCTGAAATAAAAACAGATACACATTCTTATTGATTGGAACTGTGTGGAAATACAGAACATATTTTTTTTTTAATTATTATTATTTAATTATTTAGCAGATGCTTTTATCCAAAGCGACTTACAGAAATTAAACAAAATATAACAATATATAAGTTGCAGCCAATAAAAATGCAAAAACAAACATGTACATACACTATATACAAAATAAACATAAATAAAAGAAAATACAAAAAGATATATAAATATAAATATATAAATAGAAATAAAATATACAATAAGTGGGTTTTGAGAAGACAGTGGAAAGCAGTAAAAGACTGAACAGTTCTGAGGAAAACCAGTAGCTGGTTCTACCACAGGGGGACAGTGGAAGAGATGGAATGGACACAGGAGGAAGGAGAGTGGAGGCATAACAAGTCAACCAAATCTCACACATTCTGAAAGTCTTTTATGGTTTTTCTAAAAGTATAGTCCCACAAAGGTTTTAAATGTAGTACTTTTACTTGTTTCCTTAAAATTAACGACCCAAACCTTTCATTTCTAATATACTGTATATCCTAAACTTAGAAATACTAAATAATTATGGATGATGTTTCTTAATGCTCATGCTATATTGAAATTTACCATGCTGTACTTTTGATCAACTATTGAACTAGGATTGAAACATCCTAATTTCTGGATTTCCATCCACCTTCCAGTGCCTAGTTCTGTAAAAGGGGTATACAGGTTTATAAAGGATTTTTTGTTTGTTTGTTTGTTTGCTTGTTGGCTTTATTGAGGCCTATTTTACATCCTGTTGCATTGGCTAGTATTTTCATAATGCATTTCCCTGTAAAATATATTTGTATTGATCTGTTCCTTGTTTTCGCTAATGTTTGCATGCTGTATGTCTGGGTGTGTGTCTGTTGCTAGTGGTGTGCTATTCTCAATATCTCAATATGTTTTGTCATTTCATAAAATATTTGCCATTCTGTTGCTGGGGTTCCTAAATTAAAAACTCTATTTTCTGACATGTAACTACACTGGTGAAATAAGAATATATGTATTTATTTTTGTATTTATTAATTTAATATATTATTACATCTAAGTCTTGCAAACAGGAAGCAATGTATGTTCGATTTAGCTACCGGCTAGTTTACACCACAGGGGATAATTTAAGACTCCCATTGCTGGGTAGTTTGAGCCATTTCAAGTTTCCATGTGAGACTTAATTATAAGATACCTGTGGAATGACTCAAGATGCTTTGCACAGGGAGTCTTAAAGAGTAAGTACCGGGTTTCCCTGAAAATATAGCATTATATGTCCCCACATGTTGCTACAACTGTTTAAATACCTTAAATACCTTTAATTTCTCTTTTCATTGTTACCATCCTGACAACTTTTCACACTTCTAACTTTAAAGCCTGTTTCAAAGCTCTTTTAAAAATGGCCACTCTAGTGCACTGGGGATACCTGTTTACAATGTGGGCAATAATCCTTACACTATCAGTGCACTAGAGCGGCCATTTTGAAAACAGCTTTAAAACAGAATTTAAAGTTATAAGTGTAAAAAGTTGTCAGGATATAAACAATGAAAAGAAAACTTACAGGTACATTATTTAAACATTAACACCTGGGGATGTGTAATGCTATATTTTCCGGATCCCTGCTATTTACTCTTTAAACTATACCCTGCATCAGTAATTCACAGTCTGGAATTTACATACTGTGGCTGTTTTAGCCATTCCAGATTATGAAATTAGTTTATTTTAAAAGTTTACCCTGTTTAGTGTGGTAACATTATAGCAAAGTGTAGTGAAGCATAGGTCACCATGGTAAAGCACAGAGTATGGTGAAAAATATTTTTTATTGTATGGTGGCTGCATGGGTTGCCCACATGCAACCTCTTTCTTTTCCTTCTGCATTCTGGGGAGAGTTCTGCCTTTGGATTAACGCCGAGCAAGCATAATTGTCTGTCAACCTATTTGACTTTCAGGAGTTTGATATTCAATGCAGTCATTAGTGATCCTTTTTGGTGTTTAAGTGCTGAACACCAGGTATCTGGTTACCACCCAGGATAATCGTTACCACCACCCAACCACCAATTATCCAAACAGAAGAACAAAACAGCAAAGCCACTTGTGAGACAGACAACCCCAGCTGTTGCAAAAATGCAATGCAAAGATGAATAAGAAAAAATTTGTAATAAAAATGTATTTGTTTGTTACATTGAGCTTTTCATTCACAACGGGGTCTTATTACAGGCAGAAACATAGAGAGCAAATGTTATTTCTGATTGCACACTCACATACACTATGTATAGTGTAACTAGTCAGTGGTTCCTATTTTGAAGCAAGTGCAAAAGCAGCAGTATATTTTTCATGGTTCAAAACTAGCAATAAACTCCTGTTAGTTTTAGTGTTACATACAATTTGCCCTAACTTTAGAATATGCCTGTGACACGGATGGCTGGTGGTGACGTCAGACCAGGAAGGAACACAGACAGTCAGGACTGCGAGGTATGAATAAATGCACTGATGTGCTGGTTTATTGTAAAATAAAAAGATTTAACAAAAGCCAAACACTTTTACAAACAAAATGCCGTGGTGACCAAAACAAATACACAAACAAATAATATTTCTAACAAGTATAATGCTGTTTTTTTCCAGCACGAGTAGCAATTGTTTTCTTTGTATCGATTCTTACTTGTCTCTTGTCTCCTCTGGACAACCCACCCTGTTCAGCCAAAGCTGCAGGCCTTTTATATTATGGCAGAGGGATTAACTGGCTATTAATTATCTTATTAATACCTTGGCCATAGTCTGCACAAGTTTAATAAATATGCATGACTGTCAGCTAATTCAATAATTACTAGCCAACAGTCACACATTCTCATGAGGTATTTAAAAACAATAACAAACAATGGCGGACGAGTTTTCGCCCGTCCTTCAAAACATAATATATAATAAAATACAAAATAATACATAATATGAACAGGATATACAATATGAACTAGAAACAAAAAAAAAACTTCATTTAAAGTAATGCATTCATTTAGAACACCTTGCATGCAATGATATTTGCCATGCATTATTATTATTATTATTATTATTATTATTATTATTATTATTATTATTATTATTATTATTATTTATTTGGCAGATGCCTTTATCCAAGTTGACTTAACGGTGTTACAGGGCTGTACAGTATTACAATGCAAAATTAATATTTAAAGACAGTATAGTTTACAGTAAGTGCAAATAATACTACTAAAATACAATATGAACTAGGATGCAACAAGTTATATCTACAGTGACATATTAGTAGTCCAATAGTGCAAGGATCTAGTGACGTGGTGCTTTGGTCAGGCAAGTCCAGTGCATAGTAGGAGGGGTAGATCAAGAGATCTACAAGTGCAGTCTACACAGGTGGGTCTTGAGGAGGCGGGGGAAGGCAGTGAGAGACGGAGCAGTCCTGAAGTTCTCCGGTAGCTGGTTCCACCACAGATGGTCTAGAGAAGAGAAGGAGCGGGCACGGGAGGATGGAGAGTGGAGGAAAGGCATGAACAGATGGCCAGTAGAGGAGGAGCGGAGAGGTTGAGAGGGGGTGTAGGGAGACACCAGGGATTAGAGGTAGGAGGGGGCAAGAACAAGGGTCTTGAATTGAATGTGAGCAGAGACCTGACCACAACCAACTCTGATTAAAGCCTCAGAAACCAAATTGCTTGAATTGTAGGCTATGTTCCAAAAATGTAAAAATGATCATTTCCAATATGTATGGCAGTATTAACTTATATATTATTCTATATCAATATGGCAGAAATGGGTAGCCAGTGAAGGGTGTGAAGCAAGTCTGCAGCCAGGGAACAGTCCTTCCGTCGCACTAAAACTTGCTGACAAACAGATTAGTATATTGATATTCTATCTAAGCAATACAAATTGTAGTGATGTGTCTGTGTTTAGTAAAGATGACGATGCCTTTTAGTGGCAATTTCAGTTATGTACTCAGCATTTGTGCTCACATTATAATTCTCAGGAAAAATGTAGATTAGTTCAGTCATTTGAAATAATGGACACATTGTCTGCTGTGATTCCTCTTTGCAGAGATGGGCAACCAGGAGATGGAACCTACCTATGTTCTCCATATTGGTGTGTGTGTGTTTTTTTTTTTTTAAATCAGGACACCCTCGTTCCTATTTCACTGTCATAAAACGGTGTCCTGGAAAATGTTGATATCCTACAATTTCAGATTCATCTTATTTTGTTTAGTTTCACCCTCAGAAACTGTTTTCTGACAACTTGATAACCCACAAATGGTTAGATTTTCAAATAATTGCTCTCGGCTGAAGGTTATCTGAAGAAAATTAAACTGTGGTTTATCAAGTTTTTTCAGGCCCCTTTGTTTTAGAATTTCACTTGTTACACTTTTTTTTCACTGACTCTTCAGCCTGCAAAGCTGCAACAATGAGCAAATAAGCCTCTCACCATATAGTAAGTACTTAACACTGCTAAGTGCTGCTTAATGGCCCCACCAAAGATTGCCTTGGGGATGTGACATGTATCACAATACAATCCCAAACCATACTCAACATTTCTGAACCTTTAAACAGAGTTGGTTGTGGTCAATACATATTAAATCTAACAGTACCTAGTTAGTAAGGAAGCAATATCCAACTGACTTTAAAGTGTTGGATCTATATAGAAAATGAATACAGTGCAAGATGTGTACCAAGGTTATGAAAACCATACATTAAACATTGCAAGTTAGTCTCTAGAACTATTTAGATTATCTCAGTGATTTAAACATATAACCATTTTAAACAGAACTGTTGTGAGAATGTGAATTCTACTGATATTCTATCCATGGCTATTATCAATCATTTTTTGGGTAATGCATTATAAAACCTAGCTGAGCAGCTCACATGTTCATAATTTGCAGTAGCTAAATGTGTCTTTTTTCCTTAGTCGTTTATTCGACATATGAAATAAGTGCCACACATTTCCTTGTTCACCATGTTGACAGCATGTACATATTCTATTGGTAACATGCCATTGCTACTCTTGCCACACACATATTACATTAACTCACTAAGACCAACCAATGGAAATCTACATAACCTGGTTTATGTCAAAGTTGGTCCCTGTTTTTATTTCTGAGTGTGACAGGAATGACTGGGCGGTGGCGTCAGGCAGAAGCAGGAAGGGAAAAATACTGACACCAGGCAAGTACTGCAGTTAAAGTAAATGACGTGGCGCGCCTTTTTATTTTTAAATAACAAAAATAAAATAAATACTTAAACACAAAAACACTTCTTCACAGAGCAAAATAAAAATGTTAAAACTAAAAATAATCACGGACACCAAACAAACTGGTCAGGCTGGGCAATCGCCTTCACTGAACCTACGGTAAGTTTAGTTTCGTTTTAACTCTTTGATTCTTTGCTCACTCGTTCCTCCTCTGAACTCCCACCACGAGCTGGAGAGCTGCAGGCTTTTTATATTCAGGTGACCATCTCCCGATTAGCAACAAAATTAATCACTTAATTCGGGAGATGGCCACCTTCTGCACGAGTTTATTAATTATTGTGGATGGGGCTACCATCCACGCTACTAAAACATTCGGCTACGCCTACATATTAATAAACAAAACAATAACAAAACATACGGCGCTTCGCCGACAAATATAAAACACAATAACACGGATGTACGCCGTCCACAAATACAATAAATACATCATAATAAACAAATACAAAATAACACAGGGCGGAGGGGGACCCGTTCTAAAATAAAATAAAACAAATCAATGTACAGGGCTGCTCGCCCTGTTACATATCCCCCTTGTGCAACGCACACTTGTCCCCAACGGCCACCTCCCCCTCAGTCTCAAAGTCCCGGAAGAGGGGAAGCACAGTGTCCATGGGGTGGCCATGGTGGGAGGTCCGGCACCCCAATTCTTCATGGCTGGCAGCTCCCTCTTCCGGGCTCCCGCCACACACTATCCTGCCGCGAAAATGCGGCTGGGGGAGCTGGTCTCCTGACCTCCCCCCCCCTTCTTCATGGCCGGCAGTTCCCCTCCGTGGGGCTCCGGCCACCCAATTTCCGGCAGCGAAACTGCTGCGGGGGGAGCTGGTCTCCTGACCTCCCCCCCCTTCGTGGCTGGCAGCTCCCCTTCATGGGGCTCCGGCCACAGTGTAGCGACCCCAGGCGAAGCAGGATCCTCGACGACAGCAGCAGCGGACCCTCGGGAGGCGACGGCAGCAGCAGCGGACCCTCGGGAGGCTACGGCAGCAGCAGCGGACCCTCGGGAGGCGACGGCAGTGGACCCTCGGGAGGCGAACTCGGGAGGGGAGTCCCTGGCCATGGAGGCGGCAGCGGGAGCTCCACTTCTCCCTCGTACCCTGTACCCTGTGCGAAGCAAAAGGCAGCCGCAGGCGATGCGGAGCAGCAGGCAGCCCCAGGTGATGCGGCGCAGCAGGTAGCCCCAGGCAATGCGGCGCAGCAGGCAGCCCCAGGCGATGCGGCGCAGCAGGCAGCCCCTGGCGATGCAGGCGTGGCATCCCTGAGCAGAGCGGGCGTGGCATCCCTGGGCGGTGCGAGGCAGGCATCCTTGGGCGGTGCGAGGCAGGCATCCTTGGTGGTGCGAGGCTGGCATCCTTGGGTGTTGCGAGGCTGGCATCCTTGGGCGGTGTGAAGCTGGCATCCTTGGGCGATGGCGAACTGGCATCCCCGGGCGATGCACGACAGGGCGGCAGCGGTCCCTCAGGAGGCGACGGCGGCAGCGGACCCTCGGGAGGCGACGGCAGGAGGGGAGCCAGGACCAGCAGTGGTGCTAGGGTTGGCCTTCTTCTCAGCCGCTGCGACTCAGCAGTTTTCCCCCTTGCTGTGCTCAGCAGCCTATGCAAGGGCGGCTGCAGACCGCCAGCCTCCTGTTCCGGTCCATCCTGTCGTGAAGGGAGAGGCAGCTCCTGCTCCTCTCCCTCAGGTGGTGGTGGTGGAGGCAGAGGCAGCTCCTGCTCCTCTCCCTCAGGTGGTGGTGGTGGAGGCAGAGGCAGCTCCTGCTGCTCTGCTCGGGCTCCTCCCCTTCTGGCTGCAAAGGCGTCAGGGGCTCCTCCCCTTCTGGCTGCAGTGGGGAAACCAGCAGGCATGCTCCCTCTGCTGGTGGCGGAGAAACCAGCAGGCATGCTCCCTCTGCTGGTGGCGGCGATGGAGGCAGAACCAGCAGGCATGCTCCCTCTGCTGGTGGCGGTGGGAGCGACAAGTCGTCCTCCCATGGAGGTGGAGGCGGAACCAGCAGGAGCTCACCCTCTGCTGGAGGAGGTGGGACCAACAGGTACTCTCCCTCTGCTGGCGGAGATGGGAGCGACACACAGTCCCCCCAGGGCGGTGGAGGTGGAACCAGCAGGAACTCACCCTCTGCTGGAGGAGGTGGGACCAGCAGGTACTCTCCCTCTGCTGGCGCAGGTGGGAGCGACACACAGTCCCCCCAGGGCGGTGGAGGTGGAACCAGCAGGAACTCACCCTCTGCTGGAGGAGGTGGGACCAGCAGGTACCCTCCCTCTGCTGGCAGAGGTGGGAGCGACACACAGTCCCCCCAGGGCGGTGGAGGTGGAACCAGCAGGAATTCTCCCTCTGTTGGCGGAGGCGGGAGCGACACGTAGTCCTCCCGCGGAGGCGGAGGCGGAACCAGCAGGAACTCTCCCTCTGCTGGCGGAGGCGGGAGCGACACGCAGTCCTCCCACGGAGGTGGAGGCGGAACCAGCAGGAACTCACCCTCTGCTGGCGGAGGTGGGAGCGACACACAGTCCTCCCACGGAGGTGGAACCAGCACGAATTCTCCCTCTGCTGGTGGAAACGTGGGCTGTAGATGTTCGGCCTCCCCCCTTTTGGGCTGTGGACGCACCGGCTCCTCCCTCTTGGGCTGTGGACGTTCGGCCTCCCCCCTCTTGGGCTGTGGACGTACCGACTCCTCCCTCTTGGGCTGTGGACGCTCAGTCTCCTCCCTCTTGGGCTGAGGACGCACCGTCTCCCACTCCAGGTCCGTGTCCCCTCTCTGCCTCCTTCTCCTCACCTTTTCTCCCTTGGCCTGTGGAGGTGATGGGGTCTGCTGCTCCAGCAGCCAAAACCACCCTGACGCACAGGACACCCTCCCCATTGTGTAGGCTTCCCAGAAGCAGGGGTCTTCATAGGGGCAGTCCTCCTGGTCATGCCCAAACTCCCTGCAGATGACACACAGGGGGGCCCCTTCAGCTCTCCACTGCTCCTGTTCTTTGTCCCAGTATGGGGATCCCAGCTGGGTGGGGTCCCGTGACCACCATCTCCTCTCACCTCTCTCCTGCTGCTGCTGCTTCTGGCAGCTCTTCCTCCTCTTTCCTCTCATCCTTCTGCCTCCTCACTCTCCTTTCTCCACAAGTACTAATAATAAAAAACGAAAAAACGGAAAAAAAAAAAAAAAAACCCAAAAAACTGCATTACCCCTCTTCTGCCTGAGTCCAGGAGGCGCTGGTGATCCCACGCTGGACACCACGTGTGACAGGGCGGTGACGTCAGGCAGAAGCAGGAAGGTAAACACACCAGTACTGCAGATTCAAAATAAATGATGCGGCGGTGCCGTTTATTTATATACAAAAATAAATCAAATATTTGAACAGAAAACACTGTGCTCACAGAGCAAACAAAACAGTCAAACAAAACAGAACACAAAATATAACAGGTCAGGTCAGGTCAGGTCAGGTCAGGTCAGGTCAGGCTGGGCAGATTGCCTTCACTGTTCCTATGCTTAATTTTTCGTCTCGCTGCTCGCTCTCTCCTCTCTAACACCCACCACGAGCTGGAGAGCTGCAGGCTTTTTATATTCAGGTGACCATCTCCCGATTAGCAACAAAATTAATCACTTAATTCGGGAGATGGCCACCTTCTGCACGAGTTTATTAATTATTGTGGATGGGGCTACCATCCACGCTACTAAAACAAAACATTCGCTCGCCTACATATTTATAAACAAAACAATAACAAAACATACGGCGCTTCGCCGACAAATATAAAACACAATAACACGGCGGTACGCCATCACAAATACAATAAATAAATCATAATAAACAAATACAAAATAACACAGGGGCGGAGGGGGACCCCGTTCTAAAATAAAATAAACAAATCAATGTACAGGGCTGCTCGCCCTGTTACACTGAGGCATTAACATTAATTGAGAGTCTTAACAAGCACGGATCAGTGCCATATTATTTTGAATCATATCAGATAACCTTTTCACATTGACAATATTGTTAATTTATCATAATATTCTGAATCATATCAGATAATCTTTTCACATTTACAATATTGTTAATTTATCATAATATTCTGAATCATATCAGATAACCTTTTCACATTGACAATATTGTTAATTTATCATAATATTCTGAATCATATCAGATAACCTTTTCACATTTACAATATTGTTAATTTATGTTCCAAGGCAACTTACAGAGACTAGGGTGTGTGAACTATGCATCAGCTGCAGAGTCACTTACAACTACGTCTCACCCGAAAGACGGAGCACATGGAGTTTAAGTGACTTGCTTAGGGTCACACAATGAGTCAGTGGCTGAGGTGGGATTTGAACCGGTAACCTCATGGTTACAAGCCCGTTTCTTTAACCACTGGACCACACAGCCTCCCTTAACATACATGCCAACAGTCCCTATATGGTCAGGACAGTCCCGAGAGTGTTAGAGGCGGGATGTAAGACGTGAGTCTGAAACGAAACAATTGCTGCTATATAGATTTAATTATACTTGTTACTGTTTCTTCCGTGTTTTGTTTTTCTGTTTTGTTTTGGCCCTTGTGACGTCTGTTTTTTCATTTCATAAATGCTGAGAGCGCAACCAAGCGCACAGCTTCACCAAATCCGTCTCAGTGTGTTCCATTATTTCCTGGTTCTTACGTCACCGCTCAAGCCATCTGTGACAGTCTGATTTCTTTAAATTGGTAAAGGTTTTTACTGATGCGGAAAACCATTTTTAAAATGTGGTCATTTTTGCATCATATACCGTACTGTAGACCAAAATGGATAATTAGACCTTGAGAGACATGTTGTGAATGTCCCAGAAACCAAATGATTGAAACAATATGGGTCAACATCAAGAACTCCCGCACCTGCTCACCAGCAATGCCATCCAGATAGTAGCTAATCTGGTATCGCATGCACTGTATAAAGTAGGATGATTGGCTACAGCCCTTCAATTGTTGCACAGTGATTTGCTGAAGACTCTATAATACATTATTAGTAATAACTTATTATAGAGACTGTGGAAGGGTGGGGGTATTCACTGACACGGGAGACAGAATATTTTATTTGCAAACACCGCACAGGTGCCCAGATTTATTTATTTACTTATTTATTTTTATTTAGTTTAGCCCGCAGAGGGCGCTGTTGTCCGTGGTCTGGATACTGCCGACAGTAAACCAGGACCACGGGGTTACCAACACAGGTATACCATTCCGTGCACCTTCAAGTGCTCAAAAATAATAATGAAAACAGAAGGTGAAAGAAAAAGGGAAAAAAAAACACAGTAATAAAACTACAAACAAAAGTGCTGCTTATGCAGTGCCCCCACTGCCGCTAAGCCGGTCAGCACGGGTCTCCGTCCTACACTTAGTTGTGCCTATACACTGGGGTTGGCCAGGGTTCCCCGTATATCCACACACGTCCCCTCGGGTACGTATTTATTTATATTGCTCTGTGAAAATTAGTTTTCACGAAAGGCTGTGCCCTCAGCCGGGCTCGCCTGCTCCTTGTTTCACTCTGGCCTCTTCTGCCAGCGACACTGTATTTCCCCAAACACGGCCACCCGAGTGCACAACCAAGCCAGTTCTTATGGGCCGAGCAGTCTCCCAAGGCCCCTCAGCCGCTCAGAGAGAGGGAAAGCACACACACCCTCTTCCCCACCTCTCTGTGTCATCGCCATGACCGACAGGCAGATCCCACGAGACTGCTTCACTCCACCTGCAGTAATACGGACGTGCCAGATAGTCAGTCCAGATCTCCCCTGTTACAGGGACACATTGTTTTCATGCAAAAATAAATGCAGGCACAGGGCCAGATCTTGAAGGCATGAGTAGTGGTTACAGCAGTAGAATGTGTTACCACACAGTTTGTATAATTATGAAAATGGTGACCAGCAACATTTTTAAAGTGTGAAAGTCAGAACATCATAACAATATTTTTTGATTTACAATTTTGTGTAGGCCTTTTATTGCTTGTTATTTGTGTTGTTATTTTAGTTAAATATAGTTGGCAAGGACTATGTTTGCTTCTCGTCTCTGCCAAAATACATCCCGTGAGAATACGTGGTCGGCAGCTAATAAGTTATTGACAAATTGGCTGGCGCCCACTTGTATTAAAAAAAAAATGTGTGAAATGTGGTCAAAGGATAAACGAGGTAATTGATAACCAGTTAATCCCTCGGCCACTATATAAAGCAGCAGCTTTTGCTGACTGGGGTTGGTTGAGAGTGGAGAGAAAGAGTCAGAGAGCGAGAGAGAGAGAGAGAGAGAGAGAAAGAGAGAGAGAGAGAGACCAGCAAATTGGATGCCCGAAAAGCGTCAATTTGCATATTGCCCGGGTGATTTGCTAATTGCCCGCTGACTTTGGGCAAAGCTTTCAAGCTTTGACTGGGCAAACCTTGATCTGCCCACTGCTTCTCAGACACAGTCCAAATCATTCCCTCTGTTCTTTCATTCCTGTTCTGAGTGACAGGCAGACCTGCCTAACCTCCAGGTTTTCCCCGGAGACTCTGGCTTTTCCATTCGGTCTCAGGGTCTGGGTTCTATCGTGAAGTCTCCAGGTATTTGGAGATTTGCTGTTGAACAAAACTAAATCCCTACCCTAGATGCTTAAATGTAATTACCAAGTCCTTCCCTCTAGCGCTATAATTGGCAGCTTCAAGTTCTATTATAAAAAGGGCAGTATTATTAATAGCGTAATAACAACCAATAATAATAATAAGGAGTTGTATTGAACTATCCAATCAGAGAGATGGATACAGTTACTGGGTGGAACATGAATGATTCACGGTTGACAGTGTTTATGACAAGCGATCTAAAGAGTTGGAAAGCATACTCAGCGGAGTGACTGAGAGTGTAAGTTAAGTACATAATACATATACAGTAGTCTCAGGTTAAGAGAACACCCTTCATGAAGCAAGCAAAGTGTTCTTATAGCCGAAGTGTTCTCTAAGACGGAGTTAGCCACCAGACACAATATTAATCAATAAATAAATAAATATGTATGTATTACTTGTCAGGACGCAAGTGCATCAACATATGAAATCAACTGAATAAGTACAAGTAAAACAATAGGCAAGTGTATGTTAATAAACTATAATAAAGTAACAGACAAACTAACGTTAATAAAACTAAAGCAAAACAACACGGTCAAAAACATTAAATCACTATGTACTATGAAATTAGCTGGCGGGTGTGTTTGGGGTTATCACAATGGCAGAGTGTGATGGGGTACACTGTGTGTATTTTGTATTATTAGACGGTCACATGTCTAAAAAACTGCAGTTTTGGCTGAACGAGGTGGGGTGTTCAGAGGTGGAACGAGAGAGTGAGACAGTAAGAACTGAAACTAGAGAATTAATTAACAATTGCTATGTGTGCTGGCTTTACACCAGCGCAATACTTGTTTTATTTGGTGTCCGCTTTGTTTTGTGTTTTGTCTGTTTGTTTTGGCCACTGCGCCATTTTGTTTGTTTTGTGAAAGTGCTTTGTTTAAATCTTTTATTTATTATTAAACATGTGCATCAGCGCTTTCATACCCCAGTACTGAGTGTGTCTCTTCCTGGTCTGACGTCACAAGCTATCCTTTCCACACGTGGTGTCAGTGCGTGGGATAAGAACACCTCCACAAGACACAGGTTTTTTTTAAAAGGATTTTTTTGTTGTGTTTTTTTTTTGGGAGGAGAAAATGAAGAAGGGAAAAAGTGGCTGATCACGGAGGCAAGTGAGGGAGGTGCTGCTGGCCCGAGTGGAGAAAATAGACCCAGGGCTCGACGACTGCCTCACCTGCTTGAAAGGGGAAGAGTGGTGCTTCGCTTGTGCCAAGCCCAGGCACTCCACTGTGTGCAGCCTCGTTCATGGACCCCTTCAGTCATATGCGCCGGAGAGAAAGAAAAGGGGGCCGGACGAGTGCGTGGAGGTTGGAGGTTGGAGGCAGAAGGGGCTCCTATGTGTGAGGAGGGTGGGGACTTTTGGCACATTTATGGAGAGTGCCCATGGGCCAAGAGGTGGAGTCATGTGAAGAATGGCTCTGCCTCAAGGCTCTCCAGCCAACAAAGGTGGATTCCCCCACCTTCGCAGTGTTTCCTTCCCCCTCCTACTACAGTGAGGTTGAGGCCTCAAGCTTGTGCCTCATCCGCAGGGAGCGGGGGCACTTCCCGGACAACTGCCCCCTCCCAGAGACAGAGGAGGAAGAGGACCACCTGCCGGCCCGAGGAGGAAGAAGGGAAATAGTGGCCGTCCTTGGAAGAAGGGGAAGAAGCCAGGACAAGCTCCAGTGCTCAAAGGGAGGAGGCTGAGCGCCCAACGCCCTTGAAGGAGATATGGGACTGTGATGGACCCTGAGGGAAACTTCCAGGAGGACCTCCCAATAGCGATCCATCTGCTGAGGGTCAGAGATGGGGAGCGATGGGAAGCATGGGAAAAACAACACCGCCCAGCGTCCCTCTCAGACATCACAGCCATGGTACTCACCTACCTGGCTGCATATATGGGAGGGTCCCCACCATCTATTTTGGCTGGTATTAAATTCAGCGGATTTGCTCCCTTGGTAGATTTTGACGTTTTTTGAATTGGCGTTTTTCACTTAGCACAGTTTTGTATTTCTACTTTTAATTTAAAAAACATTCAAATACATGTTTACTTAATGAAATCTGTCTTCTAAAACAGTATCTCATTTGCAGTAACTCTTTATAGCATCTACAAGGTCAGCAACTTGGATAAGAACAATGAAGGCCTTCTAAAAATGAGTTATAGCATTATCGTTATATGGTCCTTAATTTTAAGATACCAGTAATTGGAAAGGATTAGTAGCTGCAATACACTTTAACGATAGGCATTTGCTAACTCTCAGTTTTAAAACGTAGCTCTGGTTCACTAACATAACACAGTGGAATGATCACAATATCATTTAGTAATTCTAGGACAGTATTGCCATGTGTGAAAACTTTAACAATAAAGCCGAAACAAAAATGCTTTAAATTTAAAACTAGTTACTTGACTAGCAAGCACTGGTAAAATCAACTCATTTTTAGACGATGCAGAACTAATTTGTTTTGACATATTGTTTAGGGACATTACGATACCTGCACAGTGGGTGTCTTAATAGTAGTATCTACAACAAATCGACAATAACAATCCAAAGCAAATTTGCTTTTGTTACAGACTTTCTAACAAGTAAACTATTTTAGCTGTTACAGTACTTAATTAACCCCTTGTAAAAAAAATAACACTGCCTCGGAGTTCCTGATCGCATCGTAAATTCCAGATTTTCTAAATCCATTGATGTAAATGCCGCAGTACATATTTAATATATGAATTAGTCAAGAAAATAAGTGAGGCAAGGTTGGATAGCAAATACAACTTTGTATATTTTGTTTAAATATAGTTGATACAGTAAATAAATATTGACTTATATATTTTGTTTAAATATATCTGTGTGACGGCACCGTTTATTTTTAACACAAAAATAAATAAAATATTTGAACAAAAACAGTGCTCACAGAGCAAAATAAATATTCAAACAAAAAAAAAACACAACAAAACAGAGCCTAGGTCAGGCTGGGCAGTAGCCTTCACTGATCCTACTTATTTTTAGTTTTACTTTTAAACTCTCCTCTCTCGCTCCCGTTCACTCCTCCGAACACCCACCCCGAGTGCAGAGAGCTGCAGGCTTTTATTTACTATGGCCGAGGGGTTAACTATCTATTATCTCATTACCCCTCGGCCACAATCTGCACAAGTTTTTAAAATACTACTGGCAGAGGACAACCTCGCCTCTGCCAGAACACATTTAAATGAAAATAAATAAAACATACGGCTTCGCCGTCACATTTATAAATAAATAAATCACAAAACAACAACAACAACAACAACAACAATAATAATAATAATAATAATAATAATAATAATAATAATAATAATACAAATACAAAATAACACAAATGAGACAAAGGGGCAGAGGGGGAGACCCCATTCTAAAAAATAAATAAACAGTCACATTTCAACCACATCTAACAACAGAGAAATTTAAAATTTGTGTTTGTTTAAATCTTTTGTTTGTTTTTTGTGTTAATAAAAAGTGTGCCATCGTGCTTAAACTGCAGCTTTCCACCTCTGAGTCTACTTACTGCCATTTACCAATCTTGGCCACAATGCTAATCTTTCAGATGCTTACATACAAGTTTTATAACATTGAGAGGAAAATGCTGCATTTGCTTTAAAACCAGGCTCTTAGAGCTGGAAGCAGGAGCTGGGGAAGAGTAAGAAGAAACCACAGCACAAATTCTTACCTAAAAGTATTAATACCTTTGTAATTCCCACTTTCATTACCACAGCCCTTTGTTAATAAATCATTTCTTCATAAATTGGACATCCTGTAGCAGCTAGATTCATTCTGTAAGTCATCAGTGCTCCCTATTCTTAAAACTTAATTAGCTTCTATTCATCTTCTGGGAATGTGTGGCATTTATGACTGATGAATCTTTTCAGAAAATAGCTTCTGTGTATATACCTCACAAACTTTATAGTCCATTAGTCAAGCTCTGTTTGCAGAAATGTTGTGAAAGCTCCCTTGTTCATCCTAAACATTTCACATATCATGATGCATGTTGTTTAAGATTGTCCTCTAAATGAGACCAGCCTTGTAGCTTGTCTAATACAATGTTAATTTTCCTGACTAATTTTCATCACCTCTGTTTAACTCTGCAGATACTGCATGGTTTTCGTCGGATGTACCAAGACTCCCGGGTGTAACAGTAACTTATTAACTGTGAGATGTCTTAAAATGGCTATAGTAAAACAGAACCCATGTGGAAAGGTAGCTTATCGTCCAAGGCTGGCTAGCGGCCGGAATATCAGGAGGCAGGAAATTGCAGTTCAAGCACTTTCCATACAGTTTTATTTACACCAAAATTAAACAAACAAAAGAGTGAGTTAAACAAACAAACAAACAAACAAACAAACAATCAGGTCAGACTTACCAGTTCAGCCACATTCTCACATGGTTGGCTTGTCTACCTGTTGGACAGGAACTCTGAACTCTGGCCAGACCACTTTGTCTCTCTTTGTTGCTCTCCAGAATTGCAGT
This sequence comes from Acipenser oxyrinchus oxyrinchus, assembly GCA_030684275.1. NCBI lineage: Eukaryota > Metazoa > Chordata > Actinopteri > Acipenseriformes > Acipenseridae > Acipenser > Acipenser oxyrinchus. The sequence goes on along the minus strand of CM060247.1, from coordinate 78,511,507 downwards.
TTTTCTCACATTTTTTGACAAATTCCTTTGACAAGTTACTTTAGCCCATCAGTTTCGTTTTGGTGCCTGAAGGGAAGGGTTGCCTTATTGACTCTTTAACCCTGGCTTGGATATATATTTATGCTACTGTAACTAACTCAGATACTGTGAAACAAAATCCCTTCAGACAACAGTCCTACCTAAATAAATCCACAAATATTTCCATTAGACTCATAAATTACATTTCAATACATATGGTAATTACATTTGACAGCTATTTTTAAGCATCCTGGTCAAGCTGCTATGCAAACGATCATATCGCCACCTATGACGCAAAAAGTCTATTGGGATCACAATGAAAAATATTGTACATCTGGTGACCAGTGGTTGTGAAGAGACCCTTAAAATAATGGTATTGATACATGCTGATATCCTATAGTATTGATAAGATCAAATGCATCTTACATAAGAGTTTCTGCTGCCAATTCAGCAATAGTACATATTTAAAATGGCTGGAATCCAGACCCTTGAAAGACACCTAAAGCTGAATATAGATTTCAGTTATCAAGGAATGAATTGCTTTGATTATAAAACCCAGCAGTACAAATACTTAAGTTGTGGGAAATGCTCATCATTGTCTTCTTCCCTTCTACTTTTTGTTGGAGAATATATATTGTGAAGTAGAAAGGCACGCTCATAAGGGGGAAAGGTTTAGTAAAGCATTTGTCATATTCCTGGCTGATCATAACTGTACTGACCCTTGTAAGTGTGGTTTGCTTCTGAGCTATTGACTATATTTCCTTCTAAGAGGATTTAACCTTAAAGGACATTCCTTTTCTTTTTGTTTGCTCACAATATTTTCTGTCAACGTCAGTGACAGAAGTTTAGTTCTGTCTCAATGCATTAAACACAATCACAGATGCAAATACAATTGCATGTTCACCATCCTTAACATTGGATATCGATAAACAGCAGAAACAAGGGTAGACCTAACAAAATTACTGGCAACTGCCCACCAAAAGCAAACAAATCATGGTGGATGGGAGTGATGGTTAGCAGCTTCATTGTGAGACCTCTACTGGTAAGACAAGGTCATAAGCTATATCTTCTCTGTGCAAACCAACCTGTCTCTTTAGTACAATGTTTAAGATGCTTGTTTAGTGGTTACAGGTTCACAAGCAGCCTCTTCCTGTTACATAGAGCTACATTTTCCATGTCATGGATAGACTTTTCCTTTATAGGTCTAAAATATATATATATTTGAAAGAAATCTCTGAACCTGCATCAAGGCTCAGAATTTAGTGTAGGACTGGATGTCATGTTTTAAAATAAGAAAATGGTCATACTGGTATGAAGTTTTTTTTGTTTCAAATTGCACATTTGGTTCTCTATAGGGAATGAAAGTTCACAAAGATTTATGAAAGTATTTTGTTACCTGTAAGCACATTATTGCACAAGCAAAGGGATCATGAAGAGCTGATCTTAGCTTACTCAGGATCTAAATGATTTCCCAAGCAATATAGAAAACCAGCAACTCGTGCTCTACCAAATAAACATGAACTGGATTTAGTCGAAGAACAAAATTATCATTACACCACACTTCACTCTCAAATTCCCTGCTTCAGTGTACTACTGAATGTTTTATTTTAAACTATTTCTACTGTATAATTTACTTTCATTACCCACTTTGCGTTTCCTATTCCACAACAGTTTTGAACAGAAACCGATTTCAAGAAATATTTCTGATAAAAAGGGGGTCCATTAACGCCTGGTGGTCTAGAGAGATGTTAAGACCCCAACACCTACATTACCAACGACACTTTCAATTAAAAATATATTTGTCAAAAGTGTTTACCTAAAAGTTAGTGGATATTGTATTACTGATAGGAGACCAGAATGCCACCACCCCTTCACTGAGTTCTCCTAGAATTGTTGATTCACTTCAAAGGTTAGCTGTGTTTAGATCCATCACTATTAACATTGGCAGTTTTGGAGTAGATTAATAATTTTAGAATGGCTCAATTGGTCAGAAGAAATAGATGGTAACAAACCTGTAACATTAATTTCCATACAGACAACTATTAAGATTAATACAACTTTGGTATGGTGGAATGGGCCTTTGGAAATGCTACCCGTGCTGTAAACATAGTTTAAAGAATTGGTTTGCAAGAAATGAGCCAGTAACGTGAACTCATTAAAATATACACATATAGCAAATATAGTACCTTGTATCTAAAAGGTGGGTGGGGATGTTTCTCGGGAAACTGATGGTTTGTCACATACTGTATAGTACCTTATTTAGGGATGAGACAATGTTTGTAGGGAATACAACTTTCAAATATGATTGCCAAAAAAAAAGAAAAAAAAAGTAATGCATGCATATTGGGCTGTGCTTCCTGCTTATTTATAAAACATAATAGAAAACAACATTCTGCTGCAGAGGATAAGGAGAAATCTGAAAATAAATTAAATGTTATGCACAATTGTATAAACAATCACTGCCCCACCTCAATTGTAAATTGTATCCCAGATGCTATAATTCTCAGCAAAAAAAAAAAAAATCTCACTTCCATATTTCTAGATTCCTCTTCTTAATGTAATACTGTATATCGTACTGTATATCCTTTGATCCTTCAGTGACTGAGAAGAAATTCTCATGTTCGCCTGAAGGTGGGGTATTGGTGCTGTAATTGTATTGTCTCTGTTTCCCAGGATTGACCATCCCTTATTTTTTGTCTTTAAGCATCTCTCTTTTCCCCTTTGTAACACGTGTGCAAAATCACCTTGAACAAATACTAGACCTTTAAATCTACATAATCTTTACACTTGAAACATAGTTTTTAATACTACTTAGACAAATATTCAGGCCTCAAATGTTGGTCTTGTCATATTTACATATTTCACGATTTGTACATTTAATAATAAAATAATGAATTAACAAATGAAGTGTACTATGCGTTGAGATTTTGAGTCAATATATTTGTTTTAGTGTTGCTGAGGAAGGAAAATTGGTTGGATGTTCAAAATCCATAGTATTCAGTTTTCTTGAAACACTAAAAAAATAAAAATAATAATCACACTCATCTTCCTCACAGAAATAGTAGAAACATGAATAGTAGAAACCTGAAATGACCATTATCTATGATCAATAGAAAGTGGTTCCTACCTCAGGAGTTTGTGGGGAACAGCATGCTAGTGGGTCATTGCGTTAAAAAAATAATTGCGTCAACTACAGCAAAGCGTCAATTTGGCAGCGTTTGGGCCACAAAACCTAGTTTTGAGATCAATGGCAGAATGTAGTGTTTATAAGGTCAGACAAATCAAGCTATATTTATAGCGTAAATACTTTAAATGGCTTCTTACTGCATCAGGCTGTTTCTATTTCAACAACACAACAACCTGTGCGGGTGTGACAGGAGTAATGAGTGATCACGCAAAGTGCCTGTATCTGTAATGTGTCACATTTACATGTTTCAATGTATCCGGAGAACCACTTTTCAAATTGTCATGAAACTTTGCATTAACATTATTTAGCATTTCTTACTGATTGTGTCAGATTTGAGGGATATGGCGGGTTATCTGTCTGTCAGTATATCTGGCCATCTGTATGTCACACATGTTTGCAAATACTGTTTATGGAGAACTGATTATCAAATTGTGATTGAACATTTCATTTCCATGTGTGCTTCTATACTATTCTGTACAGATTTTTGATATATTGCAGTCATCAACTTTGTCATCACAGTGATAGCCCTAATTTAGCTTTTTACAAAAGCCATTCTCTGAGAAAATTGTTTGTATTGCAGCTTACGCTTTTATTTTCAAAAACAAATGATCAATAAACAGGTATATTTTAAACAGGTAAAAAGGCTGTCGTTATCTGGGTTAATATTCTATAAATTGAATTTGATATTGATTTTTTTTGTTTTTCCTAGAAAGTTCTAAATGGTGCACTTTTCTGTCTAGTTGGCCTTGGGGTCGCTATAAAACTTATCTTGGGATTATCAATGTGTATTTTCCAGAAAACTGCTTCTCCCGGGCGGTTTGATAAGGAACATGTTTAAGTGCTGTATTTGTCTATCCTCGCCTTAACCTGTTTTTATTGGTGGTCTGTATGGTGTTGGAATTTACCTCGTCCTTGTGGTTGGTGAACGTAGTCCTCACTCACACACTCTATTGGCAGGTTTGGCTGAGAGGAAGTGGTTCTGGTACAAGTTTCCTGGATATGAGATTCAGAACACGAATAGCACTGTAGCCTGGAGGGAACATAGAAAGTAACGAAAAAAATAGCCAATTGTTTGGATTTGGAGAGGATTGTCATAACTTTTTTTCTTGGGCGCACTGGTTTCTTACATCGCCGTTCCAAGAATTACACACACATTTATTGCAGGAAAACATACGGTATTTGGGAAACTCCTGTTTGTGTTCCTGAATTTTCCCATTTGGCTTTATTTATGGCTACGAATTTTGAACCACCTATCTATGGACTTTCTGAAGATGAAGTAAGTGTATCTTAAGTATTTATTCCATGTTGTTTTCTATTGTATTTGCTTATTCGTACCAAAACGACAGTTTAACTTATACCTGGAGCTACCTGTCGTGATTCTTACCTGAGCTGTCAGCAGCTGCTTATTGAAGTTCGCATTTTGGAGAAGCCTCGTTGTTGAGTAACCGTAATCTGTTTTTAATTCAGAACCACATTTAGGTTTGTTTGTCCAAGTTGAATAATAATGGCATTACAAAACAAAACATCTGTATTTGTAGTAATAATATCCCAATATCATATTCAACGTGTTCGACCGTGCTCGCGTTAATAGGCTACTGTACATGCGAAGGAGTCTGTTGTACACACCTAACATTTTGTCTTTATAGTTCCTGGATCAGATTTTGTTATTGTTTTTTTTTAGCGCCTCAAAACACGTACTATGTGTTTGAAACGGGACAACGGTCAAGTCCAGCACCATATTTTACTCTGGATGTATTTGTTGTGACATGCTGCCCAAGTCTCGTAATTATTATATTTTGCAGCATTAGGTGCGTCTGAATTTGCGGTGTTGCCAAACTATTTGAGTCAGTGTGACATTTTTACATTAGTGTGGAGAAATTTGATTTACTTATTTTGATCTAAATGCACCCATACCAATTTACTGTATATACAGAACCATTGCAACCAAGATTTCTCTTCCCAAATTAGGCTTTTTTCAGTTTTTGGTTGATTTGATTGCTGTTTAGAAGAGTAAAATAACTAGAATATGTAGTTTTCTGATGATGTTTATAAGCCAGATAATTACAAAATCACATTGTGGAAATCAAGGCGGGTTTGTTATTAAAGAACGTCCCAAGAGACTGTCAACCATTTCCAGACTCTCTATTTTGTTATTGGTGTCTCGTAAAGTGAGGAAGATGTTTTATCATTTAGCAGCGTAAGACAATATTACAATTTGCAAAAATGTAAACATTGTTTGCCTGTGTATATTTGACCACAAAACGGAATATTTCAAGATCATTTATCAAAGGCTGCCATGCATTGTGTTGAGGACTGCTCAGTTTCGTGTGACGATAGCATGGCCAGACAGGGCTATTATTCCTTTGTACAAGAACACGTCCCCTGTGTACTGAAGAATTGCCTGCATCAGCAAGATTTTTTCTTTTTGTATCACGAAACAGTGATCTAAACTTCAATAAAACACAGTTAGTGAAAATAGGTCTGTATATTGTTTTTATTTACGCTATGTAATATTTTTATTTTGGGTAAAAATAATGCATTTTAAATGTAGTCTATTTAATGGAAATTGTGTATATGTGCATCGGTAATTTATGGGAATAATTTGTGGCCTATTAGCGCTGAAAGAAGAAATTATACTGTATAACTGCACAGGTATGTGTAAACCCCTAATGAATGACCAGACGAAAAAAATACAAAGTAGCTCATGTAATGTGTGATTTTTAAATAGGTTACATTTCTTATACTTTATTTCACACATTGTGACTGTTTTCCCATACTATGTTAACTGGATATCAGTCAACATTTATTTTGCCTACTGCGATACTATGCTATTGCTTGGTTGACATACTATCCTGTTCTCTGGTAGAAAATAGTTGTTACATTCAGGCTGGATATGATATGTGGTATGGTGCCCCTTCCCCTTGTTGTCTTTTTTATTTTATTATTATTTTTTTTTTTAATGGCTGTACTTTTAAGGTCTGAATGCCAAAGTACAATGCAATGATATCAAAGATGCCTACATACAATTACACTGCACAGTACAATTAACACACATTTAGTCATTAATGCGATTTACTAACAGTAAGCTTGGTGAAAAATGGGGCATCTTAAAAGTAGGCCCCTTTTTCACCTACATTTCCATGTAACATGCTTAGTATTATTGCCTCTTTTTAAAATGAAGTGGAAATGTCCTGCTTCCTGATTGGCTGGCAACATTCCACTGCCTTATAGTTAAGTATGCAATAACACACAAGAAGACATCATGGTTTGTACTGAGGTGTAGTGTGTAGCACATCCAGTCAGGATGCAGATTTCTAAGCCATGGTATAAAAGTGTACAACCAATGTACAACCAATGGTCCAGATATCATTTCATTCTCATTTGTTTCCATAGCAAGTGCTTTGAGATATTGGCTTCGTAATTGCAAGTGTTTTGCAGGAGTTAAATACTCTACACCAAACTCATTAATCTCGAGATGACTGCCCTTTGTTTTCCCAGTTGCTCTTTACAGAAATTACATTCTATTATGCAGCTTGTTTAAGGGCTATATATATCTAAATAATTGATGTTCTTTTATGTTTTGCTCAAAAAATACAACAAAAATAGTCTTCATTTTGGTTTTCTAGGTTCATATTTGTGTTGTTGGTTTCTTCACTTTGTGGTGAAGCACTGCTAATTGCAGTGTTTAGCAGTAGTTGGCCCTATGAAATGCAGTGTTTACACTGCTTTATAACCTCGATAAAACAAAAGCTTGTCAGGTTCCAAGTAGCTGATTGATCTCAGACCTTTGTCAAGTTGGGTCTTAAAGGACTCAAGTGTTTCTGCTTCAACAACATTACTAGGTAGCCCATTCCATGGTACACTCATCACTCTGAAATGTCTCCTTCCCTCTGTCCTGTCTATATCCACTTCTTTCTAAGATTTTAAAGACTTCAGTCATGTCCTCCCTAATTCTTCTTTTTTTCCAGGCTAAATAGATTTAGTTCTTTCATCCTTTCTTTGTAGCTTAGACCCCATTCACAGTTGCAATTGTAGACACTCCCATACGCGTGAAAAGTAAACAGAAAGGTGAATGCTCTGCTAGCCAAGACGGCAGTGGATAAATATTGAATGTTAATTATTTCTACGTCATACAACTTTAATTAAAAAATATTACATTAAAAAAAAAATCTAGCGGGTTAACTTTCAGGTTGTTTCATTCACATAATATATGAGCTGCAATGCATTCATAATTAAGCTTAATTTGTCACAATTACCTTTTCTTCCTGTTATTTAGTAACTAAGCGATAAATATAAACTGCAGGATTGTCGATCTCAATAATGATCAGTAATGGTGCTGGAGACTTGACATATTCAGACACCATTTATTTTTCACACAACGATATACATAGCTACAGAAGTGTGTGTCTTTACTAGGGGTGCTAGATTCCGTTTAATTTAAGAAACGTTTAAACTTTTAAAAATATACAGTTTAAGCGTTTAAACATTTAAATGTTAAAATAAAAACATTTTGAAAAGACATTGTGTAAGGGGGTAGTATCGTCCCCTCGATGTGCGGTCTCCACATCAGGAGAAGAATGGAAGTCGGCCATCTTGGGTGAAGCATGTAGCTGCAAGCTCTCTGAGCATTTTAAAATAAATAGCTTTCAATAAATTAACACATATATGTATATAAATAGGTATTTTACATCGGCTTTTCTACTCTCCTTAAATGCAATTAATACCTGTTAATCAATTTGTGTATCTCAATCACAACTGAGAAACACGTTAATAGTAAAATTGGTTTAATTTATGTTTTTCTTTCTGTGAAACCACTAAAACAGGCTTTTAAATCATAAGTCTTACTTTTTCATTTAAATGCCGAAGCGTCTCATCTTTATTCATTTAAATACAGTTACTCGTCATAACGATTGTAATAGTGTGTCCAGCAAAATGCTTTATTTTTCATTATAGCTTTAATAAAGATTAGTCGCTTATTAACATGTTAAGATCTTGTTTGTACTTTGTGCTGTACGTGAAAAATGAAGGCTTGGCCTATTTAAAAGCCCATTAAGTTGTTTGACAGAAAAGAAATAAAAAATAAAATAAACCGAGTAGCCGTTATTTGCAGGCACCCGCTTCTTAATATTTGACCTGCACATTTTTGACAAAGTTTAAACGATTAAGCAAAATTAAAAACGTTTCACACTTAACTAACGTTTAAACGTTTAAACTCTAAACGATTTACACCCTAGTCTTTACATTAAAATGCCGATCATTTCTTTCAGTTTGTTGCTTTTACACACACGTAAAATTCTATTATCATCCATTATCAGCCAGTCTGTGCTGGGCTGCTGTGGGTAGAGCCCGTTTGTGAGGGTGTGCAGGCGTACAGAGAAGAAGGTACTGTGAAACCGTGAAAGGTTGTGCGTGAAAACTGTGTTTATTTTGTTTTGCTTTGTTGTACAGGGAAACAGCTTAGCTGTCCTGTTTGTAGTTAGGTTCCTGGTTGTGTATTAGTTATTGCTCAAAAAAGAGCTAGGTGTTTATTTTGTTTATTTTATTGTGTGTATTAAAATATCGCGTCAGCGCAGAAAAATCCATTTCTTGTGTCCTGGGTCAATTTTTAAAGGGGAAACGAACCCGAGTGGGTGCAGTTGTATTACATTTGGTGGCAGCGTGTGTGGGCACCCCTATGACCCAGTTAAAATGGACACTGATTTAAAAGGATTGATTTACCAGATCAAAAGAAACACCGCTGCTCAGAAGGAGCAGACGAAGAGATGGAGAGTGGAGTTAGGGCTGCCGGAGCCGGAGCCCACAGAGCTGGACCTGCTTCTCCAAAAGTGGGAGGTGGAGCTGCCGTCCCGAGAGCCAGAGGGGGTGGAGCTGCCGTCCCGAGAGCCAGAGGGGGTGGAGCTGCTGTCCCGAGAGCCAGAGGGGTGGAGCTGCCGTCCCGAGAGCCAGAGGGGTGGAGCTGCCGTCCCGAGAGCCAGAGAGGGTGGAGCTGCCGTCCCGAGAGCCAGAGAGGGTGGAGCTGCCGTCCCGAGAGCCAGAGAGGGTGGAGCTGCCGTCCCGAGAGCCAGAGAGGGTGGAGCTGCCGTCCCGAGAGCCAGAGAGGGTGGAGCTGCCGTCCCGAGAGCCAGAGAGGGTGGAGCTGCCGTCCCGAGAGCCAGAGAGGGTGGAGCAGCCGTCCCGAGAGCCAGAGGGGGAGGTCGTGCCGCCACCCCTGCAAGCCAGTCCGGCGTTGCCTTGGGAGGTCCCTTGTCCCGGCAGTGTGGACACCGGGCCGGAATGCCCAGACCTCCTTCCACTTGACCTGGCTCCCAGGTCACAGTACAGCCAGGCACAGTCGCTTGCCTGGTCCCTTGCTCCACTCACCCTAGAATCCCAGACGTCGCTGCGCAGGAGGAAGACGTCACTGTGCAAAAGGCAGACGTCGCTGGCGCTCCCCCTGCTGGTTGCTCCGTTCCCCTACCTACTGCTCTGCTCCCCTGAGATCCAAGACGTCGCTGCGCCGGACCACAGCCACGCGCCTCTGCCTGCCAGTCCTGGCTCCCGGTTATTAAAGTATCAATTAGGAAGAAATGTTTGAGGTAGCATAAACAACTCAAAATCGGTAATTAAACACTCAAGTTATCCTTGTTTAACCCTTATCCCTTAGCAAAATACAAGTCAGCATAGACAAGAAAATCAAAACAAACGAAAAATCTACTTTATGACACAAATGAAAACAAACAACTTTTAATGAAGGAAATATTTATTTCTGTGGTAGTTTATTTACATTTTGCCTTGCAGCTTCAATTATGTAGGGCGCTACAGTCTGTGCAAAGAAACACAAATTAATCCCATCTCTATGGACTGCTTCAGCACTGAGTCACTCTTTTGATGCCACTTGGTCTTTATTATTATTATTATTATTTGTTTTATTTAGCAGACGCCTTTATCCAAGGCGACTTACAGAGACTAGGGTGTGTGAACTATGCATCAGCTGCAGTCACTTACAATTACGTCTCACCCGAAAGACGGAGGACAAGGAGGTTAAGTGACTTGCTCAGGGTCACACAATGAGACCTTTCTTTAACCACTGGACCACACAGCCTCCTCTGATTACATGTGATTAATGAGCTAATTATCGCACAGAGACAATGGATGGAATCC